>JBAMJV010008871.1:0-69118 GCA_037951105.1 Echinarachnius parma | reverse complement strand
AATAGTCGCGTTCGGAATGTTTGTACTAGTCGAATGGAGATCCATCAGAGATGTTTACGAGCGAAAATATCACGTAACACGCTTAACCGCAAATACTTCAAAGCGCCGCTGTTTGATGTCTTAGGTGACAGCATGAGAAATTCTTGCTGCATGCAATTTCATAAGAAGGCCCGTGTTCAGATATTTCGAAGAACCGCTCTTCGATCGATCCAACACATATCGTGAGTTTACCTCGAGAGATTACGGTGGAGTCGAGTTGGAATTTGCTGACTACCCTTTATAACCCACGCATATATGCCTTTAATAAAAAACATTCATTCCCACTAATAATTGTCAATACGCTCTCAATGCCTTTTAATATATAGTTAACGTTTCAAAACTTCGACATAAAGAGAGAAAAAGAGAGAGGGAGAGAGGAGGTTGGTTGGATTACGCATGTGTATGTGTGTGTTCTTGTTTTGTTTTGTTGTATGTATGTGTGTGTGTGTGTGTGTGTGTCTGTTTGTGTGTGTGATTACGCATGCGTATTCACCCTATAGTAGCAGTGTCAGAAATCATGCCCGATAATTCCCTGCTTTGTACCGCTTCTGACCGCGACCCCTTCTTTTCTTCGGACCTACGAAACTGGCAGCATTACCCAAATTAGTCATGTTAGTGAAAACTTTGTAAACCTTTTGTTTAGATTTTTTTAAAAGGGGCGAAATCACTTCAAATAGAGATGAGGACATTACCTTAACATCTTGAACCATTACATTTGGCCAAATAAATGATGTCGTAATAATCCCTACATTATTTTGTTGGTTTAGAAAAAAGTGTTTAGGGCACCTATAATATAACTGCAACTATATAACTATAAATATATAATACCAATGTCAATTATGATTACACCACATTAATTAGGCTATGTAGGACATCACATCAATTTGTTTACAGTTTGTTTATGCATTGCTGTGGTGACGTTACTTGGGAGAGTTGGCACATGCACCCCAATGAAAAGGTAAAGGAACAACGGTTAAGAAAACATAAAGCATGGACCCGCGCTGAGCTATTGTAATGTTTTGTACAAGAACATCACATCGCACTCTGATTGATTCAGTCAATGTTTAAATCAAGTATACTCACTCCAGTCTCATTGTTACATAGACAAAGACTGTATTGAATTTCATCGATTGATAATATGCAGGACAGGGGGCCACCCTATGTTGAATGTCAATTATCATGGTTTTTCAACCGTTGCAATTTTAACAACATCTACAAAGCTTTTTGTTTGTTTGTATATTATGATGATATAATAGAAACTCGATTGATCAAATCTAATAAAGAAGAATACTTTATTGGCAACGTGTGGAATTCATGGTTGTAGTTTATAGTTGGGAAGTGCTTACTAAACAAACCTTCAACAAGCACATCATAGTATTTAAATTTGGCAGAGTATTTGTTTTAATGTAATTATTCTGAACAGGAAGTAGTTATAGGTTTGTATGAAATTCTTGGAATAATATTGTGGGAAAAAACAAAAATTTGATCGTGTTTTGCAAGTAGTAAACGCTTTCCTCAACTTATACTTGCTCTGCTGTTCCGCCCCCCCCCCCCCCCCCCCCCGCCAATACCATTAAAGATATTCCACAGAAAATAGTGGTCACTCTGAATAAACGGGTCAAGTACTAAACAGATTGTAGGGACATGTACTTTTTATAGTACCATATCAGTAGTTTTGATTTCCAATACCCATTTTATGATTATAATCTTACAGTGCAATTTGAATGATACTGATTATAACATCATTTCAGATATATATTTAATAATATATAATTATTATGATATATATTTAAAGTAACGTTAATGATGTGTTATTGTCTCTGGTAAACCACAAGTATGCAGTGCGTTATTCAAAACCCACTTACATTGTTTATATTTGCAAAAATCTCAAAACCTATTAAAATGTTCGGATGCACACATTATAATAGATGCAGATTTAAAAGGTTAATAGTAATTTAATGAACATGCAATAGCAATGTTGCAGGTCCTCGAACAAAAATTACAAGCCGTTACATTTGTGTTGAATATGAACATTATTGTGCTTTCCAATGACGTCATAAAGGCGGGCTTCGGTGTTCATTGTATTATTGTAAGCATATCATTGAAGCGAAGTTGTTATTGTGTCAATCAACCGATTGCCAAATGGAACATGAACCAAAATAGACATGTTGATATTATGTTGGCATCAACAACATGGGGCAAACATTTAGGGGAAGTTTGTCAACTTGTATGATGG
The DNA here is from genome assembly GCA_037951105.1 of Echinarachnius parma. Taxonomy (NCBI): domain Eukaryota; kingdom Metazoa; phylum Echinodermata; class Echinoidea; order Clypeasteroida; family Echinarachniidae; genus Echinarachnius; species Echinarachnius parma. The sequence goes on along the minus strand of JBAMJV010008871.1, from coordinate 66,843 downwards.
CGCTAGACCTCTCTAGAATATAACATGAATACTACATTATAAATATTCTTGTAAAAACCCTATCAAAATGTTGAATTTATGGGAATATTATACATTCAATATTACTGCTCAAACCAAACAAAATATAACAATAAAATACATTTTCATGAAGTACAGTTTAAACACTGGACATATTTGGTGCAGAGACTCCTTCGGATATTTTTTTTTTATGGGTTATGAGAAGAAAAAACAAATTCAAAGTAAAAAGTATTCTTAGCTCCAAATTCTTGTAAGGAATGTTACACGTGGGTTTAAATTGTATGATCTTTATTTGAACCCTCATCCGAGATTCTATGTTTCAAAAATATGTTATCGGATCTATGAGTTGAATGAATTAATATGTACCCTTCAAATTGTATATATCTATTGTTATATATTCAGCATACCAGGTCCTATTCATACCATTTTTATGAGTGGAACAACCGCGTTGTCTACCAACAGATGGCGGTATACATCGGAGCGTATTGGTAAAACATTGATTTTTGTTTGACATGCGAGTGGTAAATCAAATGTTATTTTTAGGGACTAGACCATACGACGCAACCCAATAATGTCCATTATTCGACAATTCCCAACTAATTTTTATCACCGGCAATATACTTTAAAACAAAGAATTACCAGGAATCTTTTCAAGTATTCGTACTTCATGATGCTTACCATTTTGGAGCTCGATGACTTTCCCATCGGGATCTATTGCTCGAAGAAAATCGCCTTTTTATTTAACTATTCAATTATTTAATTACTGTCGCAAAGTACGAAGATTGCACTGCGTGACATCATTTAAGGGCCATCTGATTGGCGAGAAGTTTAAGTCTGTCAAAGAGATTGATCTAGAAGGTGGTTCCGATGAAACCTTTAGTGCAATCCACAATTGATTAAGTCTTTAAAACTTGAATGAGAGGTTGCCAAAGTTCTGTAATGCTCCAACAGGTTAACAATTAGTTAAGCACAAGGAATACGATTTGAAAGATTAAGATTCAAACAAAGAAAACTATGGCTCTTTAAATATATATACGTTATTTGTTCCTTTGGCATATGCACATTACTTGCTGACATGATTGCGGGCAATCGTGTATGTTTTGTTTACTTTTAACAAGTATAATATATACTTCGTTCGTTCCCCTTCGTCTCATTTGAGAATATGTTTATGTAATAAAATCCACATTACATATTGTGTATTGGAGGAGTGAATGGAAAAGTGAATATATTTATGAATAGTGATACAAACATATTTAGAGAGCCACATTTTTCTTAATTTATTGTAAATATTGTTACGCTTAGAGAATAATTAGGTATACCTTTTTCATATTACCAACAACCTGTAGTCAGATATTTCTTATTTAACTAGTATGCAGAACCAGTTTTTCATTTTTTTCTTCCAGAAGGGCTAATGATATAAGTATTTTTACCCGTATTTCACCAGACATGAAAACAAAACAAAACATTCACCCATTTATACTGCATAAGCCCAAAAATGTTAAACTTGTTATGATTAAGCCCCTATCATCACGTAGTTTTGCCCGAATGTGATATAATATCCCTCGAATATAAAATGATTATGGTCTTCTTTCTATTCCACTTTTTTTTAATTTAATCATAATTAGTATCTTTCATTTGTTTGTACATGTGTATTTATTTTATTTCTATATGTATTTATTTAATTTTATTAAATGTATTTATGTATTTATTAATCTATTTATGTATTTATGAATTTATTTATGAATTTATTTAATAACTTATTCATGTATTTATTATAAGGCTTATTGATATAAATTTGTAAATTGTATTAATTCATTATATTTGATCTTATTTATTATTATTATTTGTATCATTAATATTTTGTTGTTTTGTGTTTTGTGTTTTTTTTGTTTTCGTTTTTTTTGTTTTGTTGTGTTTTGTTTTGTTTTGTTTTGTTTTTTGTTGCGGGGGGGGGGGGGGGGCTGCAGCCTCCTAGCCTCTCCTAATCTCCGCCTCGTACGCATATAGTTTCACGTCAACTAACTAGTTCTTTAGACAGGAAGAATGTTAATCATTCGGTCAAACGACCCGTAACCCCCAGGAATGTGCATATTATAGGCCAATGTTCAAAGTAATAATATAGTATACACATATACATACCGTCAATCCTGTGTATAGCGACCACTCATGGGAAATGAGAAAAGTGACCACTTTAGACAGGTGATATCTATAGACAGGTTCTATTGTTTTATTGTTTTCCTATGCAGGGGAAATAGGTTTTGTGGACACTATAGTAAGGAAGGCTGTTCTAGACAGGTGGCCACTAAGACAGGTTTGAGTTTTTTTCAGAAAAAGCGGAACCCAACACTGTCCAGTGATATATCATCAAATATATATAACTATATTTATTGCTATAATTAGAAATATAATTTATTTCTCGTTTTACATTAATCTTTTAAAGTAATTAATATTAATTCAAGCATGACCCTATCATAACATATTTGGTATGAAACAGAAGACTATGAATGTATCCTCTAAATGAGCATCACAAAAATGACAGTACAAATTCATACTTTTTTTTTTTTTATTATTGGTCGAAAAAAGTTCGGTTCCGTTTTTTTTCCTGAAACACTCTGTATACATCCTCACACAACCACACTTGCTCATCTTGAAGAACATAAGGAGAAGTGTCCTTCTTGTTAATTATCTGTCAGTTTATTAGCAATTAAATTCAGTTCTTGAAATACACCATCAAGTATTTTATAGTTCGTTAAGTACTCCAATATCAACAAGTCAACAAGTACTTAATATGTACAGTGTTGAAACAATAATGAATTATGCAAACTATTGATACATAATTATGCGGTGTACTAGCGGATGCATAATATTTTGTTATAACAATACATGGCATCAGAACATTATTATATTCAAGTATTGACATGTACAATGGCAGTCTTCTTTCAATCTATTAGACTTTCCACTTGAATTTATTTTCTCTAATGTTATTGTGCAAGATTGCACATTCAATCTGAATGTTGAAATTGTACATGCGAAATAAAACGTCTAAATACTAAATTATTATCAATGTCAGTATATCCTCTGTAATATGTTCCCTCTTATGGCTATACACAAATTTTAATAAAGAATAAATAGACCCGTGACACTACTACCTTTTTTCTAAATAATTCAGCTCCTGATTGAACTCATATTGATTTCTAACTAACAAAACGCAGTTTTTAATAATAATTCATCACATTTTAACTATATAACTACACTTGAAATTCATTAATTAAATATTCAAGTACACGTCCGGTGTAAAAACATGACATCAATAATTCTTAAGTCATCATAAAATTACATCAAAATAAGCATGCAATACACATTCATAATCCTGAATAGTCGTTCATATGGAAAATATACAATTTGATAGGTAGGTAGTGAACACAAATACAGTATCACTCTTGTGACAAATTTGAAGACGAATGGTGAAATGGTGAAATTTCACTAAATGTTATTTCTATAACTCTCTCTAGTCTATGAGCATTGTGTCTGCTGTTTTTTTTCTTACAAAGTTTATATAAACTAGACTAAGACGGATCATTCTTCTCTTTTTTTTTTAGATACGAATTCCGAAAATTATGTATAATTAGTTGATGTTTACAGATGTATCAATAGTAAAGGTAATTTTGGTAGAAAAGCCAGGCACTTTCAATGCATACAATTTATAACGATTTTGGCTATACACTTTGAAAAGCAACGTGGGCCTAAATATTATCTTGAATTAGCAATAGCTTTCATATTCAATGTTGGCCAACACCGATCACTTAAACTATTACGTTGTATAATCATTAACACAAATATCGAAGGTAAATATATATGTTAGAACTGTAAATAAATGAACAATGCAGAAACAACAATGTCTGATATTTTACAAGTCTAATAAATACTTCAAACATGTCCTCTGCTTACAAATAAACAAAAACATTCTTCCATGATTACATAATATACTGTTATTCAGTATTTTCATATATGTCAAGTAAATGTGCAATATGCAAACTAAAGATTATAAAACGTAAGTTATGAATTGTTAAGCCAAGTACAATACTATCAGTATAATGTAGTGCCATGCACACACAATTTGTATTCGATCTCTTCACCATGTTCACTAAAACAATTGTATTCTCATTACAATGGAGAAGACTAACTTCCTCTGACACAAGCTTTTTGCAGTGCATTATTATACGTATGCTTTATAAATAGCACAGTATATGATACGCAGACTGCTATTCATTATCATATGTTATGCAAATATAAATGTGGGTGAGTGTTCAAGCCTGAAGTAACACTTTACCGGAAGAAATACATATCCACAAATTCAAGTGGTGTTCTTACCAATGATGTCCATTTAAGGAATATATTCAGTGTACGGTCAATATAGTTGTAAGTATTTAGAATAAAATACAACAGTTCTAATTGCATTTTAATCCAACATTCCGCTATAAACATAATAAAGACATGTCATGAGGAAGTAACATACTCACACATTAAAGTGTTCTTGTCACCACTGCATGTTCATTTTAAGGAGCATATTAAAAATAGTAGTACAAAATACAACAGTTCAAATAGTTAAAATAATGTGAAAATCATTACATCCAACATTTTGTTATAAAGACAGGACAGCGCTTATCAATATGTATTTATTAATACTTTATCCTTTATACAATGTCCGACATATAAACACATGAAATAAACAAACGTCTGTGATTGACTCGCTATCCGATTCTAAGATCCTGGGCTTCGTCAAGACTGACATCATTCTGCAAATAATCCTACATTTGTTATTATTTTATAAATGTATGCACAACATGAAACTTTAGAAAAATATTAACATTTAAGCTGTTACACACGATATATGATTTGTTTGTGGAAATAACCAAACATTCATGTGGAGAGAAAAAAAAGTGACTCGCCGTCCGATTCAAAGATTCCGGGCTTCGTCAATACATACATCTATCATACATCGTAAAAACTACATACATATTATGCAAAACAATCATCCAGTATGTGTAACCAACTTAAAATGATATGTTGTGTATATTAAAAGCAATGATGTAATATCAAACTTATATCAAACTTAAGACAAAAAAATAGTCAAACATTATATATATGCATATAAAATCTAGATGCGAAAATACAGAACATATAACTCGGAAGACGACAATGATTATAATCATATAGGCACATGCATCACAACACTACTCAAGTAAACTTATATCAGTCAATATTATTTATGAGAATTGTATGCGTTTATCAAAAGTACTCAGTCTGTAGTCATAACAAGACACATGTAAAAGTATATATGTATTATGTGTCAAGTGTATTCAAAGCTTTAACGACAAAATACATTTCAAACAGATGCTGAATATCTAAACTGTTAAAACGCATAACGCTAAAAAGGTTGTTATATTGAAATAATTATATGCCAAACTAATGCTCTTGCGTAGAATTACATATTCAATTTGAATTGTGAAAGAATTCTTTTTCTGAGCTGCTTTGTTCATATATACCATTAGTCTTCGCATTACTAAGATAATTTGCTTTCTTTTACAGATACATATATAAATAACTATATTTAAAATGGCATTTCATTATACATCGGCATTAAGTATTGGTATACATGGTATAGCATAAAATAGTTGACATAATATTCGTTATCAGATATTACGCTTCAACAATGCGCAAAACTTCAACCCTGGAGTAACAATTTACCAAAAGAAGAAAGAACGATACAAAAGGTAAAGAGGCTTAGTAACATTGTCCAAATCCTCAAAATAAAATTGTAATTCTAGCGGTTCCCTTATACCTTGTTGTATTCGTATTAACAATAAAATCATGGGCCACTGAGGTTTCGGTTTTTCAAATTTCCCTTTCGTTACAAAGATATGTATGATTGAAGTATTCAGATAAGAAAAACTCCGGGCGAGTTTTTCTTCCGTGTACAAAGTGAGTGCAGTGAATTACTGAATATCACTTTGCATTTTCGCTCATTACTTGGCCATACAATGTCCATTTGACTTGAAATGTTCACACAATACCATGTGGACATATGAGATAACAACAATATACATTGCATCAACCATTCATCACTTTTTGCACATTTCAACAAAGTTACTAGATCCCTTTAAGTATTTTTCCTCGTCAATGAAGTTCATGTATAGTATATCCCATTTAAGAAAAAGAAATTTACATGAGAAAGTGGAGGAGCGACATCTTCATGCGTGGCCGAGCAATAGGGAAAATCGCAGAGATGGCATTTAATTCCCGGTTTTATACATGGTGTCTACATTTGGAAAATATTTGTTTAAGGTATGAATGTAATTTGGAAAATATTTATATAATTATGATGTCACGTTGAAGAAAATTAACCAGGCTTCATACTGATTTTTTATCTTAGCTTGCTTGGTTTTGTCAGTCGTGAGATATGGTCGATTGTTTGCAGTACATTGAAATCCACTTTGTGTCAATCTACGTTCTGTGTATTACATGACCTACCATTTTATTATTTTCAGAGCTACCCAGTGTAAGATGTTTGAAAATTGTAGTAATGTGTGTTGTAGAAATGCAAACATTTGATATAGTTTAACATCATTAAACCATTGAAGAAAGAATCTTTATGGTATTAATATTCATACACAAGTCTATCCAGATAACCTGCATTTTTAGGAAGATCCTACCACCTCTAACCATCGTTAACCTCGCCAACATAAGCAGAGATGGTTTCGTAATCTAGCAATTATTAAATCGTTTTAAATGCACAATTCTAAGTGGGAAGACCGAATGGACATGTTATATCAGATCACAGCAAAACACATGTTATCAACCATTCATCTCTTCAACCACACGTCAACAAAGTTACTATAACCCTTGAGAACTAGTGAGATGTAATATCTGATTCTTTCTATATTTCATGTAGCTTATTAATGACGTTATTTTGCTCTTACTTTTATATTTGATATTGTAGTGAATAAGCTATTTTTTAGGAGCAATCTGTGTAATTTTATGTTTGTATGGGATGAATTATTGACTGTCGCAAGGTGTTCGAAATGTTCGAAGTAAAACAAGTCTTATTACTGTAGATTCAATTCAACCTCATGTTCACGGCGTGCTAAAACTATACTGCCACCTTCCACTGCAAACAATCGATAATATTTAAAAACTGATGAGTCCAATTGAGCTAAAATAATAACAATCGGGATATCTGGTTATCCTTATTCAATATGACAACAAAGAGGAATATTTCTCAATTATTAACCTTCAGACCTTAAATAACATTTAATATTTACATGCCATGTAAACTATTTGTTTCTTATGACCAATTATTATTACCCTATAAAGACTATACACCTTCATTGATGTGAAGAAAAAAAAACATTTTCGGGTCTGTTCCAGTGTCTAGTGCTGCTTCATGCTTTTTTTGAATTTGCGCACTGTTAATGGAATGATAAATTACTATGAAGAGTGTTTTCGATTGCGAGATGTAACAACTATAAGATATTCATTATAATCACATTAAAAGAAGATCAACATTGTATTATCGTAACTGAATTTTGTAGGCAAACATGGATTATATTTATTTTAATTTGTTATTGATTTAATTTTTGGGTTAATTGCTTATCTTGCCAAATTCAATTATATAATCTTTAAAGTGTTTAATTTTGATTTGCATTTTGCGATGTAATATATTCATGCGTTTAGGTTTATATTTAATGCTGTACACAAGGCACTTTAGTCCTCGGACATCAGTCTTGTAATTTGTATGTGTCAATCAAATCTGATATGTCTACCTATCTTTCTATCTATCTAGCTAGCAAACACTGTTTTGATCACAGTTCTATTTACGTTTCTGTGTCATTCATGATAGAGAAAGGACGTTTTCGTGAACGTAATGAGAAGACACATGCTATATTGTTGAATACGGCAGCTAACAAAATAAGCTATATGAATTGTTTAAAAATGTAATGGAATATACGCGAAAACATTGGACTGTAACATAGTTATTTCAACATGAGGACAATGTTTTGCTGTTTAAATTATCAACGTGCCTAATATTCAGCAAAGATTGATTTGCCATTTAACATGTTTGAAGGGGTAGTACAGTTTTGGTATGGCTGACCTTTAGTAACAAAAACCTGCACAATAACATTACAAACTAATAACTATAGCTCCACCATGCTCGGAAAGGTACAGCAAATTACAAACGACTAAGTAAAAAGTCTGTTATTCTAAAAGAGCCATTCAAACACAGGGCGCTCTCTAAAAAGCATTTGTTTCGACCATTTTTCAGACAAAAGTATGCATGTGATGTCTTGTTCAAATAATGATTAAATAGAGAAAATATCAACAACTATTTCAATTCCTCTTTTGAAACTTGTTTGAAAGTTTAAGCATTTTTCAAAATTTTGGAATAGTCATCGAATAAATCTGGGCTCCAGATCTATTCCGATCAAATATATTTATTGATATTTTAGCCGTTTCTAAACCAATTTTGATCAAATAAAGTTAATTCGTTCATTAAAATTGTATGCTCTTTCAAATTTTACACTCAGTTTTTTCATTATCTCACCAGAAAAAATATTTCGTGCAGCGCCCTCTATGCCAAAACTGAACTACCCCTTTAAGCTTTAAATTATATTATGCATGCATCATTGATACAAGACTACAGATAAAGCCCTCATTGATAAACCATTCCAATTAATTGCAATCTAACTCCAGTTAACACTTTAAAAGTATTGTTATTGTCCATATGATTACTGCCGTCCCATGACAAAAGGAAGCGACTCTGAATTTATCAAAATCGACTTTTTTCTTGATTTGGGGTATTTTTTGTATGCTCTACATGATGGTGAAAAAATTGAGGCCACATGACCCCTAATTTCCGAAATATAGATATATCAAAAGGAAGCAACTCTAAAGATTTCCTCATAAAACAATGACAAAAGGAAGCAACTCAATCAGCCAATCACCTATCAGCATGGAAGTGGCATGTGTGCATTGATCTCCCAATCAGCCAATCAGAGCGCGCCTAAGTGCAGCTCACTTTTCTCCTTGAATGTCTGTCAACCACTGCACCAGAATTGATACACAAAATGCTGAAATTCGCTAATCTGTTTGCACATCTGAAGGAAACGTTAGTGTATTTTGACTGAAGTATATATATACATTTAAAACCCATTTCATTTATCAATCAAAATGATGACTGTGAATACAAAATATAACGTTTTCTTTTTTGTTCACAGCACAAGTTCTGATGCTGTGTGTTTATTATTGTCCCACATGTAGACTTTTGTGTGGGGAATTTTGCAGAAAATGATAAACTTGATGAAATGTTGTTTTATCTGGCTGGCTTTGCCAATGACTCAGACACAAACACAAACACGCACACACATGCACAACCATACACGTACACACACATACAAACACACGCATGCAAACACACACACACACACACACACACACACAAACACACACACGCAAACACACACACACACACACACACACAGACATACGCGCAAACAAACACACACACACGCACAAACACACATACACACACACCCACACGCAAACACACAGACACACCTACACACACACGCAATCACACACAGAAACACGCACACGGCACAGCCACACAAACACACACGCACACACACACTTACACACGCACATAACACACACGGGCACACACACACGTACGCACACACACACACACGCATGCAAACACACACAAATATATGCACACAGACATACATACGTGCAAACATACGCACATATACACACGCATACACACACAAACACACAACACATACATGAGTAGATACACACTAACACATACACACACTGACACATACTCACATGCACTCACACACACGCATACATACACATATATTTGCACATAATATACACACAAACGTATATACACACATACACATGGATACACACATAAACACACACACGCACGTACTCACACAATACTGACTTGTTAGATTATCAAGAGTTGCTTCCTTTTGTCATTGGATGACGCGTGCAAATATTCAAGATAATACTGTGACAAAAGGAAGTATGCTGCTTAATTTGCATAAAACAATGATTTTTCAAATCAAAACATATCAACCCGAAATGCCTTCTCTGAGTACATTATAAAACATGTCATACCTGGGAATTAGGATTTTATGTTTGAGAGGTCAGAAAGAAAAACATATTTTCTTCATTTACTAAGAAACTCATTCCACAGAGTTGCTTCCTTTTGTCATGGGACGGCAGATTATACCTCCAGTCGTATTCCATGTTAAGCAATGTTTAATAGTTTTCGTGTTTGTTATTATGCGTACTTTATTTGTGGTTTTCGTTTATTACATGTCCCTTGTAATGTGCTTTAAAATGGATATCATTACATATGTATTGACGAAGCCCGGAATCTTTGAATTGGATGGCGAGTCATCTGGTTTTCTCTCCCTATTTTATTTTCGGTTATTTCAAAATAGTTATTTACGATGAATGACAGCTAATCTGTACAAAAAGAGTCATGGACATAAATTGATATGTTTCTCAAGTTTCATGTTACGTGTATAAAGGTGATTACATGTAGCATTATTTTGCAGATTAAAGTCTTAACGAAGCCCAGAAAGACGTTTCTTTATTGTATGTGTATTATGTGAACGTTTTGGCAGGCTATTATGCTAAGCTGTAAATAAATGTTCATAGGCATTGATATGTCTTTATATAAAATGTTGCATTTAATAGATTTCTAGACCATGTTTACTGTTAAAAAAACAGTTGTATAAGGAGGAACGACGGGAGACGAAGTCTTGAAGATATATGGGGGCAAGATTATGTGTGATTTTATATGTGAGAAGTAGGATCTTGAAAGTATTTTTAATTTTATTTTTGATTGAAATCATGTTTTTTAGTGTGTAAGTCTACGGGGATAATATTTACTACATGGACCCTGAATGTAGGTCAGGTCAAGTTAGCTCGTGGTTTTACAAGTTTCACATTACTTACATTTTCCACTTTTTAATTCGGTATTCGGGAACAATTAAATTATAAAGATGAATTATATTACTGAAATAAACTACATGATCATGATATTTCATGCATACCTTCCTCTATTCGGCAAACTGTAATTTACATTAATAACATGGAAAACTAAAATAGAAAATTCATTAAAAAAGAAATTGTCTACGGACATGATAATTGTACAAATCAAAATTTTTCCTCACCAATAATTACTGTTAATTACATCAAATTCTTGAATTCATACATTGGGTATTCCATTTCTTAAATGTGTATTTCTAAGGTCAATGTTTTTCTCAAAATTGTTTAGGCCTAACAGTAACAGTGTTTGACTCCCCGTTTTGATGCAACATTATGTGTGCCTTTCATCTTCAGATATCCAGCAAGACAACAAATGGACTGGATGCTTAAAGTCCAAGGATTGTTTAATTTATTCTTATTGAGATTTGTGTGTTTATAATCAAACTAATTATAGTTTATTAGGCAAGTCTATATTTAAGTGTCTATTCTGGAGGCCAAGGATTGTAATTGATTTCTTCTTGCAAGTCTACCATAATAATGAGGTATGAGGCCTGTACCCAGGATTTTCCAGGGTTTTTTTTTTTTTGGGGGGGGGGGGGGGGAGAGGTGTAATTTACCCCCAAAACGGGACCGAGACCGACATGGATCTAATTTACAGAATGTAAATCCAGGAATGTGTATTCAGGATACTTATATTTAGGTAAACTGTCACTTTTGGAGGTCTTCTTGTTTTATCTAGAATCTTTGAAGTGTTGATCTGACAGTCACCATACATTTTTAAAGATTGTACACATATGATTTGTTAATTAAATTTGTTTTTCTAATTTTTTTATTTAATTGCAGATTTGATTGTTGAAATATCACCCACCGACATGTACCGCATCCCAGGTGAACGACAGTTGGGATTGAAGCGATACCCGATGACACACCAAACTGCACCGAGAACGTATATTAGCAGCGTGCCAGCTCGCAACATAACTAAGAAAGACAATTAACGCACAGATAAGTATGCACGAAGACGAGCAATACGTAAGAGACGACTATCAAGACGACCATGGAGACGAGCGAAGACTAGCGAAGCACCCACAAAGACGGGCAATACAAGTGCAAATATGACAGAGACGACCATCAAAAAAGCGAGACGACCATGACGACGAGCGAGATGGCCAAGAAGACGAGCGAAGCAGCCTCAAAGACGAGCGGGACAAGTGTGAAGACAGACGACAGAGACTACCAGCAAGCCGACCATGAAGATGAGCGAAGCCTAGCGAAGCACCCACATAGACGAGTAATACAAGCGCGAAGATGACAGAGACAACCATAAAGGAAAGCGAGACGACCACGACGACGAGCGAGACGACCACGAAGACGAGCAAAGATGAGCGAGACAATCGCGAAGACAAGAAAGACAACCGCGAAGTCAACCAATTTTTGGTGCGCATGAGGCGTTTCAAAACACTTTCACTTGGCTTTAACTCTTATTAGGCCATTCATACCATATTATTATAGACTTATACACCCTCGGAAATGGTTCATATATCTTCCATATATCTCACGAAGAGAATAACGTGTAAGAGTTAATGTCGAACATCGACAATACCATGAAGTAATACTCAAAAACACCGTTCAAACAAATGTAAAACCAATTAAAAACTGCTATTTTTTTGCACGCGTATCCAAGCTCCTCTGATCATCTAGAGAAGGAAATAACAACCGGAAATGTTATCCTTTGGCGTGCATTGCAGATCGATTAGCTTTCCTAAGGTCAAAGCTACATATTTGGATTAAGTTATAAAAAGACAAAGTTTTATAAGAAATTTCCCACGAGTTAAATCCCTAATTTGTTTAGCTGCTCGCCCTCATGACCTGGGACCCATTATTGCAATGTGCTTCCTCCATAAATTATGTACTTGATCAAGATCAAAATCCTCAAAACTTACGTTGAATTATTGAGGCTCTCACATACCGCGTTGTATTTGAAGGGGCAGTTTTTTTTTTAGATGTATAGTTATATACTAGATCATAAACGTTGTTTTTTGTTACTAGTCATTTGGATAATAATAATGCACTCTTGTATGGGATTCAGTATTTACTTCAGAATAAATTGCAAAGTGTACAGAATGCTGCTAGCGTGCTGCACGACTTGTTGCTAGGAAGGGAAAATTTGAACATCCGATATTTTGAAATCTCTTCACTGGTTGCCAGTTAAGTCAAAAATAGAATTTAAATTGTTAGTACTAGTTTTAAAGTGCTTTCATTGCTCTGCACCAGGATACTTGCAAGATCTTATCCAGTTGTATGAACCTCAAAAGATTCTTCGATCTCAGTCTAAGAACTTATTGGCACAATCTCGGGTGAATACAAAAATGTTTGGAGACAGGGCTTTTCTGAAAGTAGCACCAGATTTATGGAACTCAATCCCACAATATTTGCGAGAAATTAATAATCTAGATTAATTTTAAACACAGTTGAAAACTCATTTATTTTTGCAACAATGTAGTTAGTTACATGTATAATTTTTGGTCTTTTACACGCATAGAGACAGTATAGAAATGCGTTCTAAGAACTGTTTATTATTATTATTATTAATTATTCATTTAAATGTATTGTGATCTTTATCATCTTTATCATACAATTACACTTACAGATATAAGTATATAATATAACTCTGTCAAAGCGGCTGTATAATTAGCTACAAGAACAACAACAACAACAGATTTGCAACAACGACTCAACAACCACATCAACAACCACATCAACAACATCAACAACAACGACATCAACAACAACAAACCGTAAATTACTTCAAGTTTGTAGATAAATGTTGATATTATTTGATTTCAAGTTATAACTTTTGGAAAGAGTTTAATAATGCTGAATTACGAGCCACAGTGAGAATTAGTGTAAAGGCACTGAAGAGGCTATAACCTGGATTGAAAAAATGAAGTAAAAAGCTTTCAATCATTTCCAGCATTTCCTTCCTGGTTCTGCTGGTGACCAAGTAAGGCATAATTTCTCACACACCCTTCCTGGGGAAACAAGTTGTCTCCGCCCATTTAATTTGCATAATAGCATTTAGATATCAATAGGCCCCCTTACTGGTTATACTCGTATCCATAGACGGACAAGCGAACACACAAAACTAACATTTATAATAAATGTACAATGTTGTGTGAGTGGTAGAAAACATATAAACGGCTATGTTACAGGGCTGTTTTTTTTTATTTGAACAGCCGTTAACATAAGAGGCCGCCCACCAGACACCTGAAAGATCTAACCATTTCGTATAAAAAAAAATTTATATTTGATGTTTCGGTAAAATAATTCATCAATATAGAAGTCATCAAACACCATTTTTAAGCCATGTTCGTATAATATCCCTAAATGTGTAGGATTGAAACATATTTTCTTAAATTCTTAAAAAATTGCTATTCAACTGTACGCCTTTTGAAAGCCAAATGTCAAAAGTTGCGAAGTTATTGTCTTATATGAAAGAAAATGTCATTTAACAGCATGCCTGAAAAAATTAGGGCTTGACATTTTTTTTCGTGGAGTTATAGACTTCAAAACCATAAAACGAAACAGCGCGTTTAAAGGGATCGAGTAACTTTGCTGACATGTGCAGGAGGTGATGAATGCTTGATGCAATGTATATTGTTGTTATCTCATATGTCCACAGGGTATTGTGTGAACATTTCAAGTCAAATGGGACATTGCATGGCCAATTAATGAGCGAAAATGCAAAGTGATATTCACTAACTCACTTCACTCCTTTTGCACACGGTTTCAAAACTCCATGGGAGTGTTTCTTATCTGAATACTTCGATCGTACATATCTTTGTAACGAAAGGGAAATTTTAAAAACCGAAACCTGTCCAATGATTTTATTGTTAATACGAATACAACAAGGTATGATGGAACCGCTAGAATTACAATTTTATTTTGAGGATTTGAACCTCAAAAGATACTTCGATCTCAGTCTAAGATCTTATTGGTACAATCTCGGGTGAATATACATTTTTTTGGAGACGGGGCTTTTCAGAAAATAGCACCAGATTTATGGAACTCAATTCTACAATATTTGCGAGAAATTAATGATCTAGATTCATTTCAAACACAGTTGAAAATTCATTTATTTTTGCAACATTGTAGTTAGTTACATGTATAATTTTGGGTCTTTTACACGCATAGAGACAGTATAGAAATGCGTTCTAAGAACTGTTTATTATAATTCATTTAAATGTATTGTGATCTTTATTATTACACCTATTTTGTTTATATACAAATACACTACCAGATATAAGTATAAAATATAACTCTGTCAAAGCGGCTGTATAATTAAATAATGCTTGAACTGTAAAACAATACAAAGCAAACATAAACGCTGCTGGGAAACAGGGCTGTTTTCTTTCAAAAGTCAGCTATTAAGTTAACAACAAAGGGCACCCTTCAGACATCCAAAAGTTTTAAATATTGTGTAATTGGAAATTAATTTAATGTGTGTTTGTAATTCATAAAAAAAAAATATTTATGTAATTAATTCAAAATTGATTTAATTTCTGTTAAATAGAAATAAAAACAATTGAACCAGGAAAAGCCAACATGTCTTGGAAATTATGTATTTAAAATGTCCAATATGTCAGTGAAACTGTATGGATGTACAACTTGAATCGAAACGTGAATATACTGGAATCTCTTTATAATAGCTCTGATATATATACCCTCTTTCAACGAGGCCATTTTGCTAATCCCAGCCCTTCTGCATTGTTTTGTTTATTTTACTTTCATGTAACATAGTGAGGTGTCACTGTGTCATAATATTTGTTTGAGTAACCGTCAGAACGATGTGAGCCCAGTGGACAGTTATTCACCCTTTGTTTCCATCAAGAACAAGACAGGACAGCAACATTCCCTCTTTCATAATGATGTTCTTTTGGCATGTTATCAAGATAAAACGTTTTGCAAGAAAATTACTTACCTTTTCCTTGAACTAAAAAGTTCGTGCAAATTATTGCTATTTTCTTTTAATTATATGAAGCTGGTGGGCTCATTTGCAGTGAAATGTGAACTGTCACAGATCATGTGTGCACAAAGCATCGTTCTGGGGGACACAATCATTTGTTTCCATTATTCATGACAAAATGCATTTTTATAATCTGTGCAATGTATAGATTTGTTTATAGTGCAGGTATGTGTATGCGTGCGTGTTTGCCTGTTTTCATGTGCGTGTTGATGAATATTGCCTCTCTAGATAGATTGACTCTAGATTAAAGGTGGATTCCACTCTAAACGAAGTGGTCACTAACATGACTCATTAATGAGTGGAAGGGGGAGTGGAATCCACCCCTGAAAAGAGTAAAAATGTCCACTCCAGAATTGGAGTTAAAAAAAGATCAACTCTAGGTTAAGAGTGGATTCCACTCTAAACGAAGTGGTCACTAATATGACTCTTTAAGGAGTGGAAGGGGGAGTGGAAATCCACCCCTGAAAAGAGTGCAACATTTCCACTCCAGAGAGGAGTTAAAAAGGGGTCAACTCTAGGTTAGGAGTGGATTCCACTCTAAACGAAGTGGTCACTAATATGGCTCCCTAAAGAGTGGATTTCTACTCCAATACATTAAGAGAGTACTTGCCGCCTCTGCTGATCAACATAATTATGTTTCAACATAATTATGTTTCTTATGATGATGATGTATTTTCATGCTTATGTGTTAATAGTTGAACAAGACACACATGGTTATCTGTAACGATATGCATGGACTTGTGTATCCCGGGAAAGTCCAATTTTCTTTCCGCATCTTCATCAATAAGAATGATTAACTTCTTAGTTAATTTTACACGTTTCCCAAGCCCTCCTACCCACTTTTCTAACTCCAAATTTCGTTTTGTATTTCTTAATGGGATCATAATCATGACGCCTGATTCCTGTAAGACTTCCTCTACGTAAAGGAACATCGCTTCCGTACTGCTCAAAGGAATCGAAATCTTGCTGTCCTCTCCTTGTCAGGCTTTTGTACCCCTCAAAGGGGTCATAGGGTTCATTTCCTTTGATTTTCATCATGATTTTCGCATTTTCCCGAATCTCCATTAAGGCCTGCAGTCGTTCAGTACAGCCAGGTTTACCCTCGAATTTTTCTTCCTCAATCAAGAGATCCACGTAGTCTAGCGCACTTAGGGGGTTTGGTCTCAATGCTATTTCATCAAGGCGTTTAAGGCTACTGTGTGAATTTTCGATAAGAAAACATACACATTCCTGTACGGCGTCAAATTCTTCTTGCTGCTTTTTGATGACTTGTTCGACGGTTAGCTTCTTCCCAGCCGCTTCATTGTATCGAGCTTCCAGCTCCGAGTACCTTTTTTCCACCGTCTTTTTGCAGGGCTGGAATCTATGTTGTTGATGAAAGTGTAGACTCCAGTCACATTTATTTGGACAAACTTTGCATGTTCCATCCTTGGCCATTGCTAAGCAACCTTTCTTGTTGCTGTTCATGGAAAGCGTGCACGGATAGTGACACGTAAAGTTACAACGAGTGCAATTAGTTATGCACTTGCCTTCACCTTTGATACCAATCGCTTTAATTTCTACCTCGTCTACCTCGTACGTAAAGTTTTTGTTGGCCTGAATGTCAGCATTATGTTGCTGCAAAATTCGCTGTTCTTTTTTCAGTGCATCGAGCTTGGCGCATCCCATTTGGATCGTTGGTCGGAGACCATCTATTGCTGTTTCCAGACGCTGTCGTTCTTCAAGAACTTCTTTTGTGAGAGAAAGACTCCTTGCTTCAATGCTAACTAGAGCAGCGAAGAATCCTTTCATGCTCTTTGCTCCCATTTCCCAGAACATTTTGTCGAAGCAGCTGTTTCCACCGGCATCTCGATTCTCTACTTCTTCTTTGTTTGCGAACAAAGCGGAATTGTTGAACTTGAACATGGCTTGTGAACATGGAATCCCCGCTGCTTTTAAAGCATCTAGTACAGGAGGCTTCTGCCCATCAGAAAATGTCACAAGGATCTTTATGTTATCTCCGATGTCTTTGCCAAAGATTGCCAACACGGAGTCAAACACGTACTGCTGAGTCGGTGTTAATCTGGCTAGTGATGCCTGTGTGACAAAGCCAATGACATTGATATGATCAATGGAATGCCGGGATGAATCCAAAAAGAAATCTCGGATCTGGCCTACGATTACTTTGTCTCTAGCAATACCTTTCGTATCGCCGAATCCAGGCGTGTCAATTATTGACACTGTGTAGTCAAGCTGTGACAATTTTGTAGGATGAATGGTATACGATGTGATCAATTGTGTCTGACTTTGTGTTTGCCCACCTGCCTCGTTCTCATTCTCCTCAGCGATAATCTTCAAACGGAAGTTGTCATCCCATTCTACGTTAAAGATGTAGTTTATCATGCCGTTGATAAATGTGCTCTTGCCTGCACCTGTTGCGCCTACGACCATTACAACAAAATGTTTCCTTACGGACTTTTCCCTTCCAAAATGGTAGGTCTTATAAACATGTTTTGCACCTAGGTTTCTACTTGTTAGAGGAATTTTGTATGTTGACGGATCTCCTGCCTGTAGAAGTTTGCACTTTGATAGCAACTCGTCATTTCTTCTTCGTCGTTCATTTGTTGTATTTTGGGTCTCCCTCATCGCACCAGATAATCTGGACGGATCAGGATTAGCAGGATTCCTATAATTGTAAGTTGCTGCGGGGACATGAGGATCTACTTTGATCCCTTCTCTAAGCTGAGGATTCTGCAGGTTCAGCGGCCTTCTTGTAGTTTGATTGCTTCCTTCACTAAACATGTATTCCCGATTCGTGTATGCCCCTGCCCTCGATGCTTGGCCATGCTGGAAGGGGTGAACATGAGTGATCGGTGGCCTTGATGTAGCTACATGTTCTCCATCATTATCATGGGGAATCCGACGCAAGCACCTTGTTGGATACGAAATGTTGTATGTGGGAGGGTATGGCGGCCGTTCCAAAGCTGATAAGCTTGCGTCATCATGGTCATTAAACTCGGAACAACAACACAATTTCGTCATTGTGTCCAAGTTTTGGTAGACGGGATGGTTCGATGGCCTTGCAATAACCTCATTTCCTCTTCTACCAACAATGCGAGCCGCTGCTTCCGGCGATATATGTAATGGGATATATATGTTCGACGGACTTGTTTCGGCTCCAATATTCAAGTCACTCAAATGGTGATGATCATATGAATGAGTTACCAGCGTCGAAGTTTGGTTGGTAGAGTCTCGACGGTTCGGTGCCTGGGCACTAGCAACAGCTGCATCCCGTCTTTGAATATTCTGGTAATCCCAAACTATGTGAGAAGCTGCTTCCGATGGTCGTTCATCGGGGAAGTGGGAAGTCGGTGGCATTGATGAATCAATTTTCCTTCCCTCAGGAGACGGGGGATGTTGATAAATCTGAGTTTGGTACACATGACCTTGAATATTCGCCGGCGGCTGTGATGAAGCTACATTTAGCCTGTCACCCATCTGCGAATCCTGATGAATGTGGGTCCCCATCGCCCGGGCGACGTTAGCGGGATCATGATTAATTGATGGTGGATGTAACGTTGCCATGTTTCTTCTTCCATACAACTGGGAATCTAGAATCGAGCGACTTGTTACTTCCGGTGAGGAGTATGCGTGGTCAGATGGAACCAGCGTCTGTGTAATAGCTGCACTGCTTGATTCAGAAACAGGATCTGTGGATGCACTAGGTGATTGGAAGTCTTTCGTTTTAAGGCCACCGTCCTCGTAGTGGAAAATCGAGCAGCCGTCGGCTGTCGATTGTTCACCATCATCGAAACACAGGACAACAAATTTTGTTGTTGTTGATGCTTTCCTTGCTTCTGCAAGTTCTTTGAACTGTCTTGCCTTGATTCTTACCCTTTTCATTGTTTCCGCAGACTCGATCCATTCCGTTTTAAGCGAGTACGATTCAGGGCTTTTCGTTATGGTGTAGCGTGAAAGAACGTTGATGTACTCATCCTCAAGCCCCATTGAGGAGAAACGAAAGGCCACTATGTTTACGATTGAGAAATCCATCATAAGCTTATCCATAACCTCACGAGAATGAATTAATGTTATCGACTCAAAACCGTTCGTACAGGATTTAACGATTGTCATCTCGTTATCTCTGCTTTTAACCCACTTTTCTAATAGACTCAAATTGAACGGGGACTGCTCGTAGCCAGAAATTAAGTCTAGCAACATCTTTTCTTCTGCTTCACCAGCACAAACTTGTGGGAGAGCTTGAGCGATGTTTTGCAGGAAAGTATTCCTAAACTCTTGTACCAACTTTCTGAACACCTCGACCTTTTTTGTGAATTTTGAAAATCCTGTTAAAAACGTGCTCTGTATCAAATTAGTGCTCTTTAAGATCGTCTGATCGAAACCCTCGACAATGGCCTGGATTTCATTGATGACGTTCGAGTTGATTTCTCGGATCATTTGTGCAGCGTTGCTATCCAACTTGGCCAGTGGATACAACCACACGGTCAGAGGCACTGCCATGTCTTCTGATTCTGCAATCTTTGAGGGTAGCTCGGCGTAGATATCCGTAACCTCCCGGTAGCTCATCACAGGGTTGTATTTGAGCGGACTGTCACCGTAGAACTTACAGGTGAGTTTATCGACTTCTTCCTCCTCGCTACAATTTAGTTTTTGGTCGAATCTTTCCCCAACGTTGAATTGCCGTATTTTCCCAACGATCCTCTTCATCTGACTGTGTATTTGTTGTTCGTTTTCACCGTCTTTCAAAAACCTATCGAAAACGAAGAACGCTTGGGCCCCGTACGAAATACCCGTAACGACATGTGTAGGACTACTTACACCTTGCTCAACAATATGTGAAATTTTGTGCCTGCCCAGATTCTTTATGTTCAGTTGTTCAAACCTTGTTGAATGTTTGTATTTAAGCGTAATGCGGGACTGGCGACTGGTTGTTTTCTTGTCGTGTATGTATCTTGCAGAACCTCCAACCTCAACTTCACCTGCCATGACACTAACCTTGAGCGAACCCTCGATGTTAAGTGAGGTCATCTTCTCTCCGAAGCTGTCAGATGGTATGATTGTTGAATGAGTTTGTGCCATAGGACTCACTTCACGATCGTGCTCCATCTCGAGTGGATCCCACGGCGTCGATCCGGATACGAAGCTGTTATTGCGGCAGTCGTACGGCATTCCGAGCTGAATATGTCTGCCAAGCGCAGGTATCTCTAACGTCCTCTCACTAAGCGCCTTCATCTGTTTGAAAATATACAAAAAACATTTAAAGGTCAGTTGATTACTTGTGAAAAGAAATTTCACAATATGAAATTAATATGTATTGCAAGATTTGGGATGTACAACTTATTTTACGTAGAATAAATAAAAGCAGCAGCCTATATAATGAACTGAATGTTCCCCAATACGTCCAGACACGCTACTGCATGTTACACCCTTGATGCAGTCGTTTATGTAAGGACATACAGTTTGGGAGATGTAGGGTGCAGCTAAAATATTATTCACGGGGTAAAGTAGAACAACTTTAACTAATTGCTTTATTTTACTGTATACTGCTATATACGGGTTATCGGGTTTGTTGTGTTGTCCCTCAAAAACATAATTATTGGCAATAAACACGAACATAATGTATGTAATTTAATGTAACGCTCTTTGTACGCTGGCTACTTCACTGTGCTGTAACTCCATTATTGTATTGAACTTATGAAGGCTATTTTTTATCCACAACTAAACTTCTCACAGAAAGTTTGGAAAGTTTATTGAGCCATCTATTTCTCATTTTGTTTCGACCTGTATGTTTCATTTCATGCATCAGTGGATTAGCTAATTTCTTCCTCTGTACAATGACACCAACTTTGTAACAATCGCTTGCTTCATGACTGTTTACGTTGGGTCTCAAATAAAATGTGCTTAAATTCGCCATTACTTTAATATAGTATACTTATTCATTCATGTATTCATTCCACCATACATTCATGTATTTATTCAACCATTCATTCATCTTATAGCAACATATTATATAATTGACACAAATTTGCTTAATCATATTATGATTAAGCAAATTTGTATCAATTCCGCACATTGTGTTTGAGACCCACCCGTAAAGAAAGTGGATGTACTCAGCCATGAAGCAAGCGATTGTTACCAAATTGGTGTCATTTTAGAGAGGGAGAAACTAGCTAATCCACTGATGCTTACAAATTATACATACAGGTCGAAAATAAATGTTTGTTAATGTTGATTGGACTAACTCACCAACACAAACTGGACCAGCATAGTAACCTTTAAGGCCCAGTCCCATGCTGACGATTTTCACCGCGACTCGCAACGACTCACAACGGTTTACTAGAACGAATCGACTTGATTTAACAACGAATTGGGAAAAATTGTACGGCGACTTACATAACAAATATTCGTTCTTCGACGAGTCAGTTTGTCCTTCTATTGTCTTTATCCGTAGCGGTAGAAACGTCGTGGCAGAAAACAAGTTGCGGTCCCATAGTGGCGATTTTTACGTCGATTCGAACGGAGTATCATTCGTGGAGAATCTCGCTCGAGTCGTTGTAATTCGTTGCGAGTCGTTCTAATTCGTTCTTCAAACCGTTGCGCATCGCGAAGAACGCGATGACTCGTGAAGCACAACGATGGTTTTGGGTTTAGAGGGCGCGATACAAAAAGCTAAAATATCTATAAACATGACCATTTGTAATAATTGTGGGGCCCTATAATAGACTTATGGATCGTCGATATCTACTGCTTATATTTGTCTAAGATGTGCTGACAATAGAAGAGGGAATAGAACTTACATCTGTCATTGGTCCAGGGTTTGATTCCACATCTCCACAGTCCAGCAGAAGAAGGGAAAGGGCAGTTCGTTGCTCAATCGTAAGAAGTTCCTGGATGACTCCAATTGTGACCATTTGGGTTGGTGGAATCCGTTTGACACTCGCGCAGCGAATGCCCTCCATCGTGGAAAGATGGTTGTCGCAAGCAGCAAAGCCGGTCGCTACAGGAGAGTGATTGGGTCATTTGCTAAACCAAGCATTCATCTTCTTTACGATAGCTCTCAGGAAAAATGTAGCATATATCTGTATAAAAGAATCGGGTAAAAATGGGTATTGTTTGGTTATCGGTAAAGATGATGTTGATTCAAATACCAGTATTGTAGGGAGGTTTGACAAACAGTTGCTGACAAGAAAAATAAAATACCTTTATCGTCTTCGCGTCATATATGATCCAAATATGATTTGTTAAATCAATAAATAAATAACTGGTAGAAAGAAGGGGGAAAACTCCCAGGAAGTTTCCTCCATTACACCTCTCCGCCACCCGGTGTAAAGTTGAATCAGAATATCAGAATACCGTCGCACGCATAATATAATTCCAATGCAGTACAAGCCCTTATCCCCAGCTATCCCCGGTAATCTTAACCCTTCTTACTCACTACCTACCATGCCGCTTCGCATGGTAAAACTTGGTTTTACAGCTTAACTCCTAACGTGCCAAGGCTGTGCATGCACGCACAATAGAGTACTTGACCATGTCCATTGTTTTGTGTGGTGGCATATTGTATACATATTAAGTGGCTCTAATGTATGTACGCCCCCTAATCTGCAGGTTTGGGGTATACATTCCTTTCAAACCCCCCTTCCAATTAATGTGGCAGGCTTTACACCCCACACACAACAGATAACAAATATGCCTTCATCACCTACCACGTGAAAGAATATACCATAATTAAGATGTTAATGAAAAGATTGGGAGAAAAGTACTTTGAAATTGACTAATTGAGCATTAAAAGGCTCGAAATAAAACGATCAATGACACAGTTAAATTCAGCCGCGTATACGCTGAGTGCAAAAGAATATTATGATAGCGCACGGTATGCGAGCTTGTCGATATATCCAGCTCAGCGCTGGCGGCGCGGACAAGTGTGAGCGGGCGGTGAATTTAGGCCAAATTTCACTGGGTTGCACTGTATTTCCTCCGATATTTCTGCATTTAACGATACTCGGTGCGGATTTTACCACACAAACTCCCTTTTAATACCGTTTCGACAATACTGTTTGGCCAATATTGATGTTTTCGGTAACTTTCCCAATACTGTTAATTGCTTTTAATGCACATGGACAAAAGTATAGGAATTAATCATTCCTTGATGCTATGACGGGCATGATTTTTTCCGATACCCACTTTCTAGAAATTGACAAAAAGATGACCCTGACATGGTGTCACTTAAAACGCACTGGTATCAAATTGTTTTATTTTAAAGATTATCTATCCAATGAACGTAGTTTGAATGTTTCTTTATAAGGGCAAGTACCCCGTTCCGTTAATTCTCAACCACCCTGTATAAAATTGAGGTGTTCGGATTTAAAAACCTCCAAAGAGAATTTCAATAAAAAGTGAGTGAAAATATCGTTTGCATGTTTGCTTATTACTGAGAAATATGACATTGATTTAGAATGAAATATTCAGACATCATTCAGGTGACATGATATCAGATTACAAACATATTATATCTACCCTGCCTTCAATTCTGACACATGCCAACTAGATCCCTTTATATAAATTCAACTTACCAAAACGCTTGCAGAATAGTGCGGAGTTAATACGTTGGTATTAAGTTGTGAGCAGACTTGACGATATGGGTCTATACAGGTAGATAAGTAGATAAGTATATCTAAAACGCAGACAACTGGAAATTCATCCACAGTTAGACTGGATCATCAGTGGTTAATGAAGTTAAAAGCAAAACTCTATAGGTTGGTTGTTTCCCAGGATCATTACGTATTCTTAACTCCCCCAATCAATAGCCAGTGCAGACAATGCGACTCCTCGATTGGTTGAATTTACGCCACACCTTTTTCGCAGCACGAGTGTGAATATGCATATGAAACTATAAATATGGGCTCATAACAAAATACGACTCTGGTCCCTTAACCATAATAAGGCCGGTGGCATAATGGCCCCCACCCCTCCACGAGTTTTCCAATTGCTCTGGATTGCGTAGATATGACAACCCGCTGCTTAGTGACTATTTTCTTTCAAGTCTTGCAGATCTTATAAAAAACATTTTTCTTCAATCGGACTTACCTTTATGACGTCACGTGACCTTATTTTCGTGATTTGTGTGCAAAAAATATGGACACATCAATTTTTCCCAAAAGAGATTGCAATATTATTGCAAATGGTCTAAAGAATACATGTAGTGAAAAAGTGTAATGGTTAATGTTTTATTATGAAGAACATAGGATTTACGGGAAGAAATGTAAATCTCATAACCTTATTTGCAAAATTACCATAAAATATGCAAATTAGCACATTTTTCAAAAAAATTAAAATACCATAGTATTCTATTCACCTCACTTAACATGCGTCCACATTTTCTTAGGGGGGTGGGGGGGGGGGGGGACATAATGCCCCCTCCGGTCGTAGAAATACCATAAATAGCCCTGCATTAGTAGTGTTAAGTACTTCCTAACTTGGTATTTTTCTTGACTTAGAATACTTCACTTTATATCCCTGATATAAATATTTTGCACATGTATTGCATGCCTTATGCATGACAAAATATACATCATTAAAAGCACAACAAATCTTCCACGTAGAACTTTGGAGCTAGCTAGCGGAAATTGAAAGTCAAAGTGACATAGAGTTTATTATGTAGGATGTATTTGTGTATTATGAAGGATATGCATCATCAGCATTGTTAAATATACCTAATAACTTTGCTGTAATGTGCAAAACATTTGATGGATGGGCAGATTGTATTGAATATACATTTTGGTTTGCAGAATATCCTATTAAAACTTCATGGAAAATAAACAAGAATTTAAACAAGATCTTTAGATATTGTTATTATATCTAGATAATCGAAATAGTTCTCCCTGAAATATTGTATAATTTGGACATTTGACATACATACACTTACGACTACAGTCTAACCTGTGTAGAGAGACTGATCACTTAAAGGTAGTGTTGAGTATTGGTATTCCCGAAGTGCCCCCCGATATTTTTTTGTGAGATAATGAAAAACTGACTGTCAAATTCAAAAGAACATACAATTTTAATGACAGAATAAACTTAATTTGATCAAAATCGGTTCAGAAACGGCTATAATATCCATAAATATATTTGTATTCAAGATGTTTGTCACCAGTAATCACCGGGCGATATTTATACTTTTTAGAACAATTTAAAAAAATGCTCGAAGACTACTTTGAACAAAAATCAGAATAGATTTTTAAAAAGTCGTTGATGATATCTCTATTGAATCATTATTTTAATAAACATTAAATGCAGAATTTTGTATGAAAAAAGGCTAAAACCAATGATTTTTTTAAATAGCGCCCTCTTGAGTTGTAACGGCTATTTTATAATGTTAACAGGGGGTTTTACTCAGTCGTAATTGTGTATACTTTTCGAGCATGGTGAAGTTATAACTATTACTTTGTACCGTAATGGTGCTGGTATTGGTTACTAAAGTTAAGTTTGACCAATACTCAACTATCCCTTTAAGGGAAACAAGAAACTTTGCCACTGTAGGCAGGTTCTATAACATTGTTTTTCTGCGAGGGATCACTTAAGTTAAGGTGGCCAGGTTGAACTGTACTAGTAATCCTTGTACAATGTTACCAAACACCTTTAAAATCCTAAACCGTGTGCATTTGTGATCTGTTGTCACATTTGTGAGTCATTTGCTGTGAACGTTTGTTTTGATTTATAATTTGTTGGTGAAATATAGCGGAACCTATTAGCGATGATGTCAGGTTGAACTGATGTAATCTGCAACTTGTGATCATTGTCCTGTCAAAATATGTACTTTGAAACAGGAAGGAGAAAGCATAAATGTCACATGCCGATGGGTATTATCATAATTTATTAGACACTAACTATAGATGAATAACATGCACTTGTCGGTAATTCATGTTGTGAAGAAATCTGCATTTTAAGTTCACATAATGTGTGTAAAAGACTGATGTTTGTAAAATTGAAAAAACATATCTTTGCCAATTATTGACACATTTTTTATTTAGAACAAAGCATCAAATGAAAGCTTGTGATGAGCCCTTTCTAATGGTATGAAAATCAACATGTTGACCTTTTCCGACAAATGCAGAGTTTTGCAATATCTGGGGACAGATATTATTGGGATCTAGTAACTTTGTTGACAAGTAAAAAAAAAGTAATGTGTGGTTAATAAAATGTGTATTGGTGTGATCGATATGTTCATAAAGTAATATGTGAAAAATTCAAGTTAATTGGATGTTAGTTGGCCGAGAAATTAGCGAAAATGCAATGTGATATTCACTTAATAATTGCACTTACTTTGTACACGACTGAAAAGGACCAGTATATCATTTCATATCCGAACACTTCAATCGTGTGCTATGCAAATAAATATTTTCTAACGCATGGCATTTAGGTTAGTACACCACTATAAATCTTCAAGGAAGATGTTTAAAGTACAAACAGTTTAAACATAAATACTTTTATAACGAAAGAGAAATTCGTAAAGCGAAACCTATTCATTGCTTTTATCGGTAATTCGAATACAACGAGGTATGTGAGAACTGCTAGATGTCTAAGTAAGTTTATTCGATTTTGACAATAATACTAGATCCCTTTTAATAAGAGACTGTGAGAGGAAATTAATATTTCCCCTTTATTGAACATTGTTATGACTTATCTTATCACACTATTTCTCCGTTCACGCTACCTGTTTGTACATTCTATTTGTTTAATCCCTCTCAATCAATAATGTTTCACGAGCATGTAAACAAAAACATTATTTCAAAAAACACATGTCAGTGTGAAAACCAACGTCTATATTCAGCAATATAAAAAATATAAAAATGAATAGCTGTATGAGAGATGTGACTAAAATCTGTAACGACCTTCACAAATACACAACATTGTTCATGCTGAAAGGGGACCACCAGGCAAAGAACAACACATAATTAAATGTTTTCGTACCGTTTTGTGATATCAAATAGATACCCAACATTTTGCAAAGGGTTGTGTAATTCATAAACAAAGCAATTCATTTCCACCACTTTCGGAACCACTACTATTTCCAGGTTCCGTACGGGCCAAACAGTTGTGAGTGCGCCAATGCTATTCACACGTACGTTTGGAGACAATATAATCCCGGGCGATTCATTCGCTCTGGACAAAGTAGTCTCGTAGAAGACCCATGAACGCATGCTTTATAATGGTGATGCGTTTCCAATTATATATTTTGTTTGTCATTTTTGTGGAAATATATTTTTGTGAACTTGTTGATGGAATGGAATACTAAGGTCGGTACCTTTCATTTATTATACAAATAGTGCATGGTTTGGAGTTGAATATACCAGAATAGACAACGATACATTTTTAATTTCTCGGGGGCGATTATATTGCATCGAGGCCGCAGGCCGAGTGCAATATAATCGCACGAGAGAAATTAAAAAATATAGAGGTGTCTATTATGGAATATTTAACGACAGGAATCATGCACTATTTGTTATATAAGATGATTATTTGGAGGAACTTTTGGAGGAACCCGAATTGTGACGTCATGGCTGTGACGTCACAATTTATTGTTTACATGCCGCGAAGAAAGACTCGCAAAACTTATCATGAAAAAGATGGAAAATGCATCATTTTGTAAATTATCTGTCCTGTAGTAAATAAATGTTGGCAGTTTCGTAAATTGCATGGTAAAGTGGTTTGTTATTGCTAAGTTTGGGAATGGAAATGCACGTAGCCCTTTCATTATTCTCACTTTTACGTAATTTTGTTGGCATTTTGGCAGCGGACTGAATTTGACGTTGCGCACTCCACCGCGGCGGCTCTCAATGGGAAGTTTGTACACACGGTCGCCATGCACTATAATACATATGTATTATAACTTTACCATTGATTATTATACAAATAGTGCATGGTTTGGAGTTGAATATACCAGAATAGACAACGATACATTTTTAATTTCTCGAGAGCGATTATATGCATCGAGGCCGCAGGCCGAGTGCAATATAATCGCACGAGAGAAATTAAATATGTAGAGGTGTCTATTATGGAATATTTAACGACAGGAATCATGTTACTATTTGTTATATAAGATGATTATTTGGAGGAACTTTTGGAGGAACCCGAATTGAGTGTCAAGAATTGTGACGTCATGGCTGTGACGTCACAATTGATTGTTTACATGCCGCGAAGAAAGACTCGCAAAACTTATCATAAAAAAGATGTGGTCTATGGGAAATTTGTACGTCACTGAAAAGTTATAATACATATGTATTATAACTTTACCATTGATTATACCGGATTAAGCATCGGTAATCAACCAATAGCACAACGCTCAATTTCCCTTAATTATGACGTCATCATCTTATATACCGGATTAAGCATCGGTAATCAACCAATAGGAACGCTCAATTTCCCTTAATTATGACGTCATCATCTTATATAAGAATATAATGTTTGGGTGGTGGTACCCTTTAATGGAGCCAAACGCTGGAATTTTCACTTACTGATACTTGTAAGTGCATACATTCCATCACTTCTAGTCGTATATTTCCTATTAATAATGGAAATAATCGTTGGTTTTTAAATCCACTATCATCTGCTTTGACTGAACACTGGAAGCTGCCATGCTTTTTCCAACTGTACCATATGAAACGTCATCTGGCCTTGCACTAACACAAGTGCGTTACGTAACCACTGACATAGCAACCGATTCAACAATAGTGTTTACATAACTCGCTTTTGTTATTGCACGCTCAAATGCGCTCAGATGATTTTCCATGCGGTACCGTTCAAAAACAGGACAGCCTCCATTGGTTAGTCCGAACAGTTGATAGTGGTCTTAACAAAACATTGTTTATGTCCATTATTAGTGCTATCCGAAAAGCAGTAATGCGACAAGTGACAGGAAGTTTACACTTATCAGTAACAGTATTATAGACAGTTCCAGGGATTCATTTCCATTTGACCTACCATGTTGCACTCAAAAGTACTGAACATGAGCCGATGACTCAAGACTATAATATAGTGACGTTCCCAAGGCGGGGGAGGGGTGGGGGACCATCATGCACCCAAAATGTTGGTCTCCCATTCGGAAAATCGGGAATAGTTAATTCAATTGATAATACCATCAATGGCTAGAACACGGTGTGATTGCTTACTGTTCCCAGTGGCGTAGCCAGAAGTTCTGGAAGTGGTGGAGGGGGGGGGGGGGGGGGGGGGGCTCTAGTATCGGCTATATAACAAGCAAGACAGCAAGGAAACAAGCGCCTGGCTTGAGTGGAAGGGATGGGGGGGGGGGGGGGGGGGGGGGGGTGGGGAAAGGGGGCCGAAAAGTTTAAATGCAGAAGTGTATGAACAATTCTGCATGCGGTCGTAGAGTTACATGGTGTCATTATAAAAAGGTGTGCCTCATGTAATTAACTACATGTATTTGTAATACACCTGAACTTTGGGTGTTTCAAAAAGTTCCCTTTAAAGGGATAATTATAGTAACTTTGTTGACATGTGCAGAAACATACGAATGATTGATAAAATGTGTAATTCCGTGTGCTGATATGTTTACTCTCATATGTCATATGACCCAGTAATGAGCAAAAATTCAGAGTCACTCACTAAACTTCTTTGAACACGGTTAAATTCTCCACAAGAGAATTTCAAATACGAACACTTCAATCATTCATATATTTTACCGAAAGAGAATGTTGGAAAACCGAAGCATGCTCCATGCTTGATTCATTGGTAATACGATTGTGAATTATCTTAGAACCACTGGAGTTCTAAGTAAATTTGTGTTGATTTTGATAATGTTACTAGATCCCTGTGATATTGTGTTGGCGTGTTGGTTGTTTTTTGTTGTGAAACTTGCTTCTTTAATATTGATCTTCGTGGTTTATTTTGTTTACAGTAAAGTACTCTCTCACCACAATAACATATTGTTTTTATAAAGCAACATTTTTCGTTATATCACGCCTGAGCGAGGACATTGGTGATTTCATATTTACATAGCATAATTGTTTCCACAAAAGAAATCACCACAATCATTTCAACACAATTTTACAAAAGAGCGTATTGACAAAAAAAGGAATTGATTTCGAAATGCGCATGTCTCTGGGAAAACCCAAGTTTAAATTTAGATTGTAGAGGTTTGTGATAACTTGATATTCAGGATTCATTTGCAACCAACACGACACACAGACGCAAACAATACATAAAAGAATACACCATAACAAACAGTGTCACGCTGTGTGTAATATCATGTACTGTATAAGAAGAGGTTAATTCCAAAAGGCGCTGTATCCACTTGTTAAACTTTTGAAAGAGCATGTTTCTTTGTCCAAAAATGTACACATGCATACGGGAAAGGAAAACTAGACGTTATATATTTCGATGGAAATTGTGTATTTTGTCAAAGAAATTGAATTGAGTTATGTAACTAATAAGTCTACTAGCTGATATCGGTAACTCAATTCTGATTGAAAGTAGACCTAGCGCCTTTTGCAACTAAGCTCCAAATATGTGAAAGAGATATGATTAAATACATGTCACAACATTTAAATTTCAAAACATTTGTCACTGCCTAACCAATTTATACTAGCATGCCAACGGAATAGTCTTTTTACAGAAAACTGGAAACATTATCAAATTCTGATTAAACATACAGGGTGAAACAGAAACATTCAGGGAATTATACTTTTGTAATAACATAGCATTTTTGTTTTAAAGGGATCTATCTTTTACTAAATATTTGTCGTGTACAAATATTACTACAGATGATCAAAACATAGCTCATTTATGGAGTGGTCACACGACACTTGCGACGACCGCAACAGCCTGCAACAAGACAATAGAACTTATGAAGGGCCGATCATGTTCGAAATAACTGGACGTTACAACATAATGCAAATATCGCAATAAATTCGGTCTAATTCCCAATTATAGCCATAAATAGGTTTTGTGTAATACATTTCGGCTAAAATAAACCTTACATGTGATTTATCGTGCTTAATAAGCATTATAAGCCCGGTTTTGGGTTGCTGATCAAACAATAGCCCGACCGGTCACGTGGAACGCATGCGCCGTGTGTTCTCTTGCGACGGCAGGTTCCCATCGCAAGTCCCGTCGCAAGGTTTTGGACATCAAAAAATCGGTTCAAAATCCGTTGCGATCACAACAATAGAAGAGAGAGAGAGAGCATGCGGTGATTGCGGTTATGGCGGTGGCTGCAGCTCACCCTATTGTCCTATTGAAATTGTATCCATGGCAAATATTCATGGTTTGGTAGACAATACTAATCCTGAATACTTCAGGCAAGTCTCTCGCATGCGGTAATTGCGGTGACCTATTGAAATAGTATCCATGGCAACGATGCATTGCTTGGTAGACAATGATTTATCCTGAATACTCCTGGCAAGCCTCTAGATATTTCTGCTTTTCATTAAAAGTTATTTATTCTCATTACACACCCTCACCATTGAAAGGGAGGTATTCAACCGACAGCTTTGTATTGTCATGATTGGGATCGGCATCCGCATGACAATGAAGGGGGGGGGGGGGGGGGGGGGTCTCGGCTCTTGCGCTCTTGGGGCCCAAGATCATGTTCCACAGTTATTATTTTTGTTGTTTTCTACCTTGTTTACCGCGGTAATTTATCTTTGGCCCATTGGGGATCTTTGTATGAGCTAAAAGCCCAAAAGCTTGCATCACGTCCTATGTTTATATTTTGCAACATTTGTCTTTGATATGGCTCCATACTCAGGCTAATTTCATATAAGCTTGGTGCACCAATAGGGTAGCCCACCGCTAGCATGCTCCTCGGGGAGTAGAGGATGTGTACAATGCGGGTTTGACGCTTGAGGCTATTAGGCGCTATATTAATACGAACTACTATTATTATTAATTATCATTACAAAATATTATTGTTGTAATTATCAATATTACTATTATAATTATTATTATTATTAGGAGTAGTAGTAGTAGTAGTAGTAGTAGTAGTAGTATTCCCATAATTTGTGCATCAAGACCAAATCAATATAAGAGCAGAGAGATATTAACGCTCATCCTTGAAAAGTGTTTATATTGTATATCTGCAGTGATTTTGTACAAGGCGGTGATGTATTACATACTTTTACACTATCCGCCTTTCATACGCACACGTGACCAATCGCAAGCTGTTGCAGGTCGTCGCAAGTATCGTGTGACCATAACCTTAGATCGGTAAGATGAATACGACGTGCTGAAAGATGGCGCTATTCCACAGAAAACTGAGGACGCTTTGCATATTTTGATCATCGATATAAAAATACTGGATATAGCAACAGCGCCCTCATCATTAAGCCAGCGACAGTATGAAAAAGTACTCCAAAAGTACTCCAAATACAAAGACCATGCTCGCTCGAGTGAATCGATTTACGGAAATGAATAGAAGCACCTTTTGTATTTGGTCACTTAGGTGGACTTTTTAGATACTTGCGGCGGCTTCAACGTCGCTCATTCGGCATTGTTCAGCGTGCTGTATCCAGTGTGTATATATCGATGATTTTGATCAAGAAGCGGGGGTTCACTTACTTTTGTTTTCTCCCTTTCTCTAAATAACGTGAGAGGGCGCAATATTGTTTGCATCGCATTAGACTGATTGCGTTGTCCTACACTTGGTTCGCCCAAACTCTAACCAATACATTACTGGGGATGAAGTTACAACTCTCACTAATCAATTCAAACACCTGATCGTATTTTATATATTGAAACACGGAATTATAATAATGACGTGGCATGAAATTGAATAAATTGTGATAACTGGATCTTTGTTACATAATGTATAGATTTTCGATCATACCGGACATATGATTTTGACCTAAAATGATATTGCGATATCGCTCTTGCTGATAAGACACACCACATTAGTGCCACACCTGCCCATAACGTTATTTTTTTTAATGAATATTTAATGTTCACATATTTTGAATTTCACGTGTAATTGCTATATATTATTGAACAAATTTCGAATACAGAAATTGTTCCGGTAAGCGAAAATCCTTTCTGTTATCAAGGATATTGAGTGATCCAGTTTTTTCCTTGTGATGTCACCAACATATTTTGTATCTATTCAAAACCTGTACAATATACTGATCATTCCAACGTCATATGAATCCATTCGTACCTAAATATTAACATTGTATTCGATTTTCAATAAATAGGTCTATGATATTAAATCGAGTTTCTTAACGAAATTCCGAATATTAAGCGACGTGGTGAATTTACTTTAAAATGCTATGTTGATTGTTATGGACTGAGCTTTATTCGCTTGTATTAGCTTAACCCAAACAATCACCATCACAAATACTGCCACTACCTCCACCACCTTGAGATAATAATATTTTGAGATAGATGAGCAGATAAACATCATTTTATACGATTTCATTTTTTACTTACTTTCATCGGCATTATTATAAGGATGTGTTCCTGGGGCTATGTTGTCTCGTTCCTCGGCAGAGAGTTGAGGTGTCATTCCCAAATTATTCAACAGGCGCCATCACAATAAACGTGTTTCTGTTGATGTCAGTCTTTGTTAATATACTTGAATTCGATGGAAGCAATCATCTTTCGTTATAATAGTTTGCATTCTACTTTTCCTGAATCGTATTTTTTATAAAGATCTTTTCACATGTTAAATTGTCACTTTTCTTTGAAGCATTTTTATACATTGTGAGATATATCCTCTATAAAGCCTCCATTTAATCAAGACTGTTATCATACTTTTCTTTTATGAATTTCATTATTAAAATAATTTTTACTATTAACATTAGTATCATTATATCGATTTTATCATTATTATCACTATTATCATTGTTATTATTATTAGTATTAGTACTATTTTCACTATTATTATCATTAGCATTATTATCATTATCATTACCTTTGTCATTATCGTTACTACTATTATACTAATATACTATTATTATTTTTATCATTATTTTTTTATTATCGTTATTATCATTTATCATTGCCATTATCATTATTTTAATTTAATATTATTATGATTATAATTATTATTATTATTATTATTATTATTATTATTAGTGTTATTATCATTATTATTATTATTATTATAAATATACATATATTATCATTACTATGCAATGTATATGAATTTCCACGCCCTCCAAAGAAACTAGCCACTTCTTTTTGAAATTCGACTCACGAACAAGTGCGATCATTCATGGATAAATTGTTAGGTCCCATTGCCATCCGGATTGTTTATTTTATATGCATTTTGAACACCCTTTCCTTTCACTTGATGTTTGATTTGATAATCTGTTAGTAAATGTATG
Source organism: Echinarachnius parma (assembly GCA_037951105.1). Lineage (NCBI taxonomy): Eukaryota > Metazoa > Echinodermata > Echinoidea > Clypeasteroida > Echinarachniidae > Echinarachnius > Echinarachnius parma. Next base: position 31,395 of record JBAMJV010008871.1, on the reverse strand, counting down.
TGTATTTCAATAACTACTGAGCTATAATAACACAGTAACATACACACGCACACACAAACACACACACAACACACAACGACACACACACACACACACCACACACCACACCCGCCAACACACAAACGACATACACAGGAATCTAGTTACATGTATAATATAATGTAAATTTGTCACAAAATAATTGTATTCTATGTCTAACAATTTTGGGTTGGCGCATCTGGGGGGGGGGGGGGGGTGGTTGAGAAAGGGTATAGTGTAATAGAACTATAGTGCATTAATTTTTACGTTAACCTTCGTTTGAGTTAAGAATATGTTTTGTAGAAGACATTCCTACATAACTTTTTCTTCCTACGTGTTACTACGTCAGAAAGTTAATTTCCTTTCTATATTTACCTCTAGGTAAACCATACATATGCACTACAACACAAATACAACACAATAAGAACACAAGGGGAAACGAAATTGAGTTTGAACATAATGGTAATGCTGAGCATCGGTAGCGGTCGCCGTTTATTACGCAAAAAACAAGAACGCCCCTGACATGGCGTAAGTGCATCGAAAATGGGAATCATATAGATCGAAGCCCTGTGTGAACACACGTGTTATCAGATGCCGAGGGACTGGGAAGGGAGGAGGTTGGAAGAGGGGTCAGACTTGATGTACGCATCCCTCGCTCTACTGGTCTTCCACCTCCCGTGCTGGGAGATGAGAAAGGGCGGAACGCCCGCGTTGCTTGCGGACGTTGCGCCCCCCGACCTCAGGCTATGCAGGCAAAAAAGACCGATGTCCGGAACGAAGGGCTTAAGGGCCTCCAAAACGGTCTCGCGGGTTCTGGTGTAGCTCAGGGCGTGCCGGGTTGGAATCGGGCCCCGCTTGGAAGAGGTGAGCCTGCGAACGAGGGGGAGGGAAGAATCGAGCGGGTCGCCGAGGGCGCCGAAATACCTCTCTGCGACAGCCACGGGGCAGGTCGCTTTACGTGTCCGAGCGATCGTGACGTCGCGCCCCTGGCGGTACTGGCGGAGTCCGCTGCCGACTTCGCTCCGCTAGAAGAAGCCAGGTGTGAGATGTACAGGCACAGGTGAAACGGCTGCCCTGGAAAGGGGACGATGTCATCCGAGGAGCGGGCCCATAGCAGCCATCTCCCCCATGCTGCGCGGTACTCGGAGGTTGTGGAGGACGCTTTAGATGAGACAAGTAGGGCTGGTAAGGTGCTCTGCGCCAAGGACCGGAGATATGGGCTGGATATGGAATCCACTCTGCTCGTCCAAGTATCTGGAGGTCGGCTCGAAACCGAGCGAAAATGGGAAAATGAGAACCGTTCATATAATCGAATCCGAGTTATTATGCACAACTCGATGCTTACTGCATATGTATGCGCAAACAGCGCAGTAATAACGCACGATTCATTACAATAACGAAATATAGGCGAATACAGGTACACACGTATGAAGTACCCCAAGAATCCAAACAACAACAAGAACATTCATTATCCAAAACACAATAAGTGTGGGGAAGGGGGGAGCAAGGCGTTCAGCACCGTGCTAGCGTTGGGGCTTAGCATGCGGAGGCCACGAAAAACCCCCAGATCTGCTGGGGGAAACGTGGGTGCGTCCAAGGGTGCATAAACGAGGGCGCACTCCCTGGCTCCTTGCTAGGGGGGGGGGGGGGGGAGGTCATTGAAGCATATACATGCACCTCAATGGGACAGTTGCGCATGCAGCAAAACGAAAACTCGACGTACAAAATAGTGAATAGAGGCGGGGGGGGGGGGGTACCGGTGTGGATGCTTGAGCGAGAATGAGCTCATACACGCAGAGCGCGGGAAAACCGAATTACCAAAGGAATCGCTCATTACGTAATCACAATGTGCTCGCCGAAGCGGTGAGCGGGAGCCTATCGTTCAATAACGAAACGAAATAGCACATTGTGAGTTAAAATCATTTCAAATGAATATGATTAGGAATACTGATAAAAATGGCGAATTTCATTTTTCGAAACAATCCTGGTGTTGTCCATCAAGTTTTTACAGTTCGTTGCCAATTTCATTTCTACAGAGAAGTTATCAAGGAGCCAGTGTTTTCTTAAATCCTTAATTCCTTACCTTATCTTGTGAAGTTTAGAAAATGCATTTTTTTTTTTTAATAGGTTTACAACCATCAAAGTTTCATTATAAATTATATTGTTTAATAAATGTTCCACGTCAACTAACCAATTTAAAGTAAATGTATGTGTATTTCAATAACTACTGAGCTATAATAACACACTAACATACACACGCACACACACACACACACACACACACACACACACACACACACACACACACACACACACGCGCACACACACACACACACACACACACACACACACACACACACACACACACACACACACACACACACACACACACACACCCATACCCACACACACCCGCCAACACACAAACACATACACAGGAATCTAGTTACATGTATAATATAATGTAAATTTGTCACAAAATAATTGTATTCTATGTCTAACCAATTTTGGGTTGGCGCATCTGGGGGGGGGGGGGGGGTGGGGGTGGTTGAGAAAGGGTATAGTGTAATAGAACTATAGTGCATTAATTTTTACGTTAACCTTCGTTTGAGTTAAGAATATGTTTTGTAGAAGACATTCCTACATAACTTATTGTGAGTTAAAATCATTTCAAATGAATATGATTAGGAATACTGATAAAAATGGCGAATTTCATTTTTTCGAAACAATCCTGGTGTTGTCCATCAAGTTTTTACAGTTCGTTGCCAATTTCATTTCTACAGAGAAGTTATCAAGGAGCCATTGTTTTCTTAAATCCTTAATTCCTTACCTTATCTTGTGAAGTTTAGAAAATGCATATATATATTTTTTTTAATAGGTTTACAACCATCAAAGTTTTATTATAAATTATATTGTTTAATAAATGTTCCACGTCAACTAACCAATTTAAAGAAAGGAAGTCTATTTATGATTCAGCCAATTAAACGACCAAATACTTCCTGGAAAATGCACCTATGCCAAAGTTTTATCATCAGTGGAGCTTCATTAAAAAAAAATATTGTGCATGCACACACATTACACGTATGCATCATTACACACCCACACATTACCATCGTGGAGAAGAAAAAGAAAAATTGTCGTGTTAACATTTATTTTATTAGCAATTTAAGTCAAAAGCAGAATTACATCATTATTTATAGTCCATAGGTTACACAGGTTACATATAAACATTGGGAAAAATCATGTAAAATATTACTCAAAGCATATTTATGTATTCGGTTAACAAGCTGATGCTATATATTTTACACGGCGACAGCTAAACGTTGTTATATTCAAGTATTAAACAATATAACGGTGTCCTTTCAAGCCATTAGACTTTCCACTTTGTCCTTTGTTCTCTAATGTTATTGTGCAGGATTGCACATTCAATTTGAATACCAAAATTGCACATGCGAACTAAAACTTCTACCGACTAAATTATCATCAATATCAGTATTATCCTCGGCGTTACACAGCAAATATCTGATTAATATCCTGGCTATAGACACATTGGGATAAAGAATACATAGACCCGCAACACTACATAATGTTCTGGATAATTCGGCTCCTGGTTGAACCCGTAATGATTTTTTAACAAGCAATACGCTGTTCTTATAATATTTCATCACATTAACAACATATAATTACACTTGAATGGCTCATTTAAACATGTCGAGTTCATAGTTGTTACAAGTTAGAGTCAAAATAAATTAATAAATGAAATATGCAAGTTTATGTTCGGTGTTAAAACATCATACCAATAATGTTATAAGTCATTATCAAAATGACATGAAAATAAGCATGACATTCACGTTCATATGGTCAAGCTGTAAATCTAGATAGGTAGCGAGTTAACAATACACAGTCTCACTCTTGTGACATATTTGAAGACGATTGTTGAAAGGAATTCAATAAATGTTATTTCTTTAACTCTCTTTAGTCCTATACAAATTGTGTCTGCTGTCTTTTACAAAGTTGATATGAACTAGACTATGAAAGACGGATCATACTTGCTTTCTTTTTAATACGACTTCCGACAATAATTATATAATTAGTTGATGTTTACAGATCTGCGTCAATAATAAGGTACAAATTACTGGTAGAAAATCCACTTTTAATGTATAAAAAAAAAAAAACAATTTTTACTATACACTTTGAAAAGCAATGTGGGCCCAAAATGTCAACTTAAATTAGCAATAGCTGTCATATTCAATGCTGGCCAACACCAATCGCTTAGAATAATAAGTTTTATAATTATTAACGCAAATATCGAAGGTATATGTCAGAACTTAAAATGAATGAACAATGCAGAAACAACAATATTCCAATATTTTAGAAGTATTTTTACAAGTATTTTTACAAGTATTTTTCAAATATGTCCTCTGCTAACATTTTTTTAATATTCTTTGTACAATATGTCAAGTAAACGTGCAATATGCAAACTAAAGATTATAAAACGTAATTTATGAATGTTAAGCCAAGTACAATACTATCAATATAATGTAGTGCCATGCACATACAATTTGTATCCGATCTCTTTACCATTTTCATTAAAACAATATTCTTCTCATTACAATAAAGAAACTTTACTTTCTCTGACAAAAAAAACTGTGGATACCTGTATTTAGTATAACTTTGCAGTGCATTATTATACATATATGCTTTGTAAATAGCACGGTATATACTACGCAGAATGCTATTCATTGTCATATATTATGCAAATATAAATGTGCGTAAGTCTTCAAGCCTGAAGTAGCAAGTTTACCGGAATAAATACATATTCACAAATTCAAGTGGTTTTCTCACCAATGATGTCCATTTAAGGTATATATTCAGTGTACGGTCAATATAGTTGTACAAACTTAGAATAAAAAACAACAGTTCAAATGGCATTTTAATGCAGCATTTCGCCATAAACATAATAAAGACATGTCATGAAGAAGTAACATACTCACATATTAAAGTGTTCTTGTCACCACTGTATGTTCATTTTAAGAGGGCATATCAAAAACAGTAATACAAAATACAACAGTTCAAATAGTTAAAATAATGTGATAATCATTACATCCAACATTTTCTTATAAGGTCTTGAGAGCGCTTATCAATAATTTATTTATTTACACTTTATCCTTTTGTACAATGACCAACATATAAACACATGCCAATAAAAAAAGGTCTTTGATTGACTCGCCATCCGATTCTAAGATCATGGGCTTCATCAAGACTTACATCATTCTGCAAATAATCCTACATTTGTTATTATTTTATAAATGTATGCACAGAACATGAAACTTTAGAAACAATTATATTAACACTTAAGCTGTTATACACAATATATAACTTGTTTGTGGAAATTAATAACAAAACATTCATGTGGAGTGACTGCCGTCCGATCGAAGATTCCGGGCTTCGTCAATACATATACATGTATCTATCATACATCGTAAAACTACATACATATGCAAAATAATCATCCAATATGTGTAACCAACTTAAAATGATATGTTGTGTTTATTAAAAGCAACGATGTAACATTAAACTTAATACAGAAAAAACAGTCAAACATTATATACAATATATATATGGCAAATATATAATAAAGATAGGTAGTGAGTTAACGAGTACACAGTTTCACTCTTGTGGCAAATTTGAAGACGAGTGGTCAAATAAATTAAATGAATGTAATTGGTATAAGACTCAACAGTCTATGCACAATGTGTCTGCTGTAGAACACGGCTAAGACGAATCATTCTTTTGTTTAATCAATACGATTATCCGACAATAATGATACTTCAAGATGTGTAACGATTATGACAAACCTTTACACTTTGAATAGCAAAGTGAGCCCAACTATGAACTCAAATTAGCAATAGCTGTCATCTTCAGTGTTGGCCAACCATGCCAACAAATGGGTCACATAAACTAATAAGTTGAAGAAAATATATGACAATAAATATCCAAGGCATTTCTCAGAACTTTAAACAATGAACATTGCATACGCAAAAATATTCCGATACTATACACGTTTAACAAGTTATTCAATTATTTAAGTATTCAGCCATCATGATGGTTACATATTATATGATGTATCATGTTCATATTATGTGCACAACGCAAGTAATCGTGATATCTATACAAACTTAAAGTTATACAAGTATTGAATTGATAAGCCAAATACACGAGTATCACAGAAAAGTATATTTATATGAAATTCTTTGTAATGCATGGTTCGAATGTATGTACAGTATATATGGCACAGTATACAATTCTCAAAAAACTATTCAATATCAAATGTTATGCAAATTCAAGTGCTGAAGTATTCAAGCCTGAACACTTTTCCGGAAGATGTAACAGATACAAAACTGTTTCTGTAATTCTCGTTGATAAATTCATTTTATGAAGCATGATCTGAGTATGGTGAAGATAGTTGTTCTCATTAAAACAATGTGCAACCACTTGAATAGAAAACATGTTCCGGAAACCATTGGAATCCAAAATAAGATATAAAGTCATGTTAATGTCTGAATAGTATTTCCTACATATAAACTGGATGCTACAATAATAAGTATACACTGCCTACTACAACTTCTAGAAAGACAAAAAGAAAGAATAGGAATTGAAAACTAACATTTGTGATAGACTCGCCACCCGATTCATAGATTCCGGGCTTCGTCCATACATGCAATACTTTCATTTGCAGGATTATCATCCACATCCAAATAATAATAATCACCGTGTAATGTTACTTAACAAAGAAAATCAATCAATGCTAATTAATTCATATTTACAGTTTTACTGACTGTTGCAGACCTTTAATAACCTTTTTATGTAATATAAACACAACAGAAAAAGTAAGTCCCCCCTAATCAAAATTAGGCAACCTTTTAACGAACAAGTTTTGAGCAAAAAAAACTTGGCAAATTGTTCCTACACTTATTGACTAACTTCCCTGTGAAAATGAGATTGATCCGTCGAGTCAGGCATGGGTGAGCACACATTAAAGGCAAAATTGTCACTTTTTAAAAGTAACAAGAGTCATGTGACTTTTGAAAAGTGACAATTTTGCCTTTAATGTGTGCTCACTCATCCATGACTCTACGGATCAATCTCATTTTCACGGGGAAGTTAGTCGATAAGTGTAGAAGCAATCCTGCCAAGTCATTTTGCTCAAAATCTTTTCGCTAAAAAGTTACCATATTTTGATTAGGGGGGGGGGGGGGGTTTACTTATTTGGTTGTGTTTGATTAAATGTGAGAAAACACGCACCGACTCGCCATCCGATTAAAAGATTCCGGGCTTCGTCAACACTTACATCTGCTGATTAACCATCCAAAATGTGTCATCAACTTAGAAATACAATGTATACGCAGCATCAAGCATAATATGCATATTATAATATACAACATCGAATATACCAAAACATAACGTTTTAAGAGGAGACTAGATTAGTAATCATGTATGTAGGCATACATCATGCCTTCTAAGTGAAATTGGCATGCAAGTTTTACACTTTTATTTAAAAGTAAACAACCTTTATACTTATATTAAGGATGCAAAATATAATTCGAAGCTTTAGTGGCTAATTCAAGTTGTTGCTGAATATTTACACTGCAATAACTCATAAATATGCGAAGTTGTTAAATTATTGAAATATTTATCTTATTGAAATAATTATCTTACAAACTTGTACTTGCAAAGAAATACATAATTAATTTGAATTGTTATGGAATACGTAGTTTGTTTCTGAGCTGGTATATTCATTGTAAAACATACACATTATCGTCACAATGGAGAAAAATTAATTTTTTCAGACACTGAATCTGATACATAACTGTTCTTGAAATGATTTCCAGTGTACCGTTATAATGTCGGAATGGTACCTTATGACATACTCTAAACACTATTTATCCGATATTGAGCAAATAACTATGTATAATATTTAAGTTTAAAGCTGTACTTTTACCGGAAAGCGTAACTTGTGAGACATAAACACATTTGAGTTTTTCACACCTATATAAGTTCATGTAAGGAGCATACTCTGCGTATGGTAAAAATAGTTATTTATGTTGAAGACAAAATATAACAGTTTAAACATGTCGCATAATGACATTTTAGAAAAAAAAAACATGACATAAAATTCTTTACATATTCAATTGACACGGCATCTGAATAATCATCCAGACATTGACACATGTTATGAATAGATAACCCAACATAAAATGAAGGAAGTTCAAACATGAAGCATACAAGGTGCAAAAACAAATCCAAATTAACTTGGAGGATGAGCGGGTTAATATTCATATTAGCAAACATCACAATACTAATACTATTTAACGTAACCTTACATGAACCTGGAGAAGTACCATGTTTATTTTGACATAACTATACAGTCTTCATATAATCTGCAGATTTGTTTATCTCTCGCTTTAAAAAAATGGTCTGTTGTAGGATTGAAAATTAATGTTGAATGCTTGAATTTAGTGTGTGCTGTTTTATCTGTCATAACATACGTCCGCTCTCATCATGCTCATTACATTGGAGAAAACTTTCTTTTCTGACACAGAAAAGTAAACATAATGTACATAAGCGTATTTAAGTGCATAACGTGGAACATATGTATATATGCATGGTGCATTATTTTTGTTTACATCAGACATAATTCTTGCTTAGCTAGTTTAACTTTACGCATGTTTTGTACAATGTTTTATATTTGAAAATTTGTTTGAAATTAAATTAAACGGAAATGAACTGACCTATACACTATATACAATTACTCAAAATGGCAAGAAATTGAACATACACATGGTTATAGTGTTGTACAGAATGACAAATAATTGTTAATAAGAACTAACAAAATGCAACAGTTAGAATATATGATTGAAACCTTTTTCAAAGCCAACATTGAATGTAAGGTCAAGCCTGAGTTCACTAAAGCCCGAGAGTTAAAGCAAATCCAAGTCATATTCGGATAATAATGATAATATTCGAGCAAGATCATTATACCATGCGTCCCCCAAACAAACTATACACTTTTGAAATGGCTGCCGAATAAAAAATATATGATTCTGGGGGAAAAGGTTTATATGTATAGAAAGCTCATAAACTCAACTTTCATATGACACAACAAATTTCGAAAATAATTCATGCTTGGGTGAGCACTGCTCACTTTTGTAAAGGGTATGAAAATTAGGTTGCGCAGGAATTAGCCTTCCAATTTGTGAGAGGTAAATCCTTTGGAGCTTACGGAATTGAGGATGATATGACCAATTTATGATCAATTGTGATGAGTTTGGGTTTGCTGAGTGAAATTTGTGGTTTATGGGATTAACATTTCATGCATGAGTGAACAGGAATTGCATTTGTTATGAGAGAAATGTAACTTTCCATGGTAGACTCACTGGTGTGTTCATGGGAGTCAGGACGGGGTGATGGTACATGGTGCAGGGGAGGTGAAATGTAGGGTAGGACTTTGTTGGGTAGTTTGGGATAAGGGTCAAGATGACATGTATGCCCCTCCCCCCTCTCTTTCTCTCTCTCCCTCTCTCTCTCTCGCTCTCTCTCTCTCTCTCTCTCTGCCTGGGTGTGCTTGTGCATATCTTGACAATTCATTAGACAATCAACATTCAGCTATCAATCACTTAATCAACAATGTATCAGTCATTCGGTCAATCAATTAATCAATCAAGCATTCAATCACCATTCAGCTGTCGCTACTTATTCTTCAGGTCAATGGGTAACCTGAAGAATAAGTAGCCAACATCTGTGACATTCCTTTTTTCAACAAACCGTATTTGAATATTAAATTTACATAATCCCTACCTGCGTATTAAGTGAATCCATGAGATGTTCAACTAATCTTACAATAATTGAAATGTGGGGTGAAGGTTTTTATTCAAAGTCAAGGATGTAAAAAACTGACAGTTTGTAACATGGAAATTACAACATGTACCAGCACCACATCCTGACTCACATGAACACACCACTGAGTCTACCAGGGAAAGTTACAATGCTACAATAAAAAATGCAATTCCTGTTCACTCATGCATACAAGTTTGGTTTAATAAACCATGAAATTCACTCAACAAACCCAAACTGATCGCAATTGATCATGAATGTATCATATCACCCTAAATTTTGTAAGCTCCAAAGGATTTGCCTCTCACAAATTGGAAGGCTAATTCCTGCGCAACCTAATTTTCATACCCTTTACAAAAGTGAGCAGTGCTCAGCCAAGCATGAATTATTTTCGGACTTTTTGGTGTCATATGAAAGTTGAGTTTATGAGCTTTCCATACATATAAAACTTTTCCCCCAGAATCATATATTTTGGTTTGGGACGCACGGTATTCTAGCAAACTTATATAACATTTTGGCAAAGTCATGTTATTTTCGAGCAACGCCTCTTATAGTCGGGTAAAATCGTCATATTTTTGGACTTTAATGTCAAGTTCAAGAAAGCAACGGATTTATGTTAAGAAAAACAAAACGATTATTTTGAAGGAAATATCAAGTCGTATTGCCTTGTCGTTAAGCATGATAAGTCGAAACCTTACGCAAAGTGCAGGATTGGCGATCAAAAAATTGACCAAAAAGGCGACTTGAAATTGCTGTTAGAATGAATATCTACGATTCTCCTCAGCACCACCGAATAAACACATTTTCTGATTCTAGCTTTCTGTTTACAAAGGCATATAAGATGAGCCCGCTCCTCCCTTGCCCTGTTGATTGAATGGATTATACTCCTCTTGCTCTTCTTTAATTTTGTACATGAGGTCTGCCGATTCGCGCAAATCCTCTAAAGTCTTCACACGGTATTTCCAGCCAGTACTTGCTTCTCGTTTTTCAGTCTCAATTAAGAGATCGACGTAGTCTACCGTACTGAGAGGGTTCGGCCTCAACGCGATTTCTTCAAGACGTTGGAGACTATCATGTGATTCTTTGATAAGACTAAGTACGTTGGCACGTTCTTGCTTGAATTCTTCTTGAAGTTCTTGTATGATTCGTTCAACATTTAACTTCTTGTTATTCGCGTCCTGATATCGACTCTTAATGTCCTCGAAAGTCTTTGTATCCTTCACAGTACAAAAATCGTATTTATATGGCTGGCTAGAATGTAATCTCCAGCTACATTTTCCCGGACAAACAGCGCATGTTCTAGTGAAAAAACTGAAGGCTCTGCACCGGGATAGGTTGTTACCATCGCGGCATGGGTAGTGACATGTGACACCACAGCGTCTACAGTTGTTTGCGAATCCAACTGTAGGAACCCTCAACTTTTTTGGAACCGTTAAGTCGACGGAAAAGCGTAAACTATCTTGTAATTCATTCGCATGCAGTTTCAGAGCTTCTTGCTCTTTTTTAAGCTTATCGATATAAGATAATCTCATTTTGATCTGTGCTATTAGACCTTCTATTGCTGTTTCCAAATGCTGACGTTCTCTCAGACGTTCCTGTGTGAGCAAGAGACTCTTTGACTCTTTCTCACTCAAATCAGAAAATAATTTCTTCATGCCCTGTGTTCCCAAATCCCAGAACATTTTGACCATTTCCAGATTTGTTTCGACTTTGTCTGCATACAAGGCAGAGTTGTTGAGCGTGAAAATATTACCTGAGCATGGTAAGTTTGCTTCCCGTATTGCAGCCAAAGCAGGGGGTGTCTGTCCATCGGCGAAAGTCAATAGCATTATAATGTTTTCTTCAACGTCTGTGCCAAAGACTGCCAAAATAGAGTCAAAGACATACCTCTGTGCAAACGTCAATCTGGCCACAGATGCATGTGCGACAAAGCAAATAGCATCGATGTGGTCCACATGATGCATTTGAGTATCCAAAAAAAAATCTTTAATCTGATAAACTATGGCTTTGTCTCTACCAATACCCCTTGTATCACCGAATCCGGGAGTGTCAATTATCGTTAGAGTATAGTCTATGATTGACCATCTCGTTGGATAAATAGTGTATGATGTGACTGAGTCTCTCTGACTTTGTGAGAGTGCTCGTCCCTTGACTTCTTCTACCTCATCGATAATCTTAAAGCGGAAGTCATCATCAAATTTCACATTAAAGATGAAGTTGACTATTCCATTGATGAGTGTGCTTTTTCCTGCACCTGTTGCCCCAACGACCATTACAACAACATTTTTCTTTAATGGATTCCTTTCTCCAAACTGGTACGCACGGTACCCATGCATTGCAATGTTTGCTTCCTTGGAAAGTGGCAACTTGTAAACAATTGGTCTGCCCTTTGAAAGATCCCCTCTCCGGCGGATGTTGCACTTTGATGTCAACTCATGCAACATTCTTGATTGAGTGGTAATTTCTATTGAATTCGAACAAATACTATGCTCGGCTGTACCACAATTGGTAGACACTGAAAGTTTGTAAGTATTGCCTGGGGTCAGGTCTTTTTTACTCCACATGCAAGTGTCACCGCTTGTTTGGTACACTGACACATGAGCTGGGTTGGTGACACTAATTGGTGTGAAATATATATCATATCGAAGAATGGTTAGTCCATAGCCTATTGTACTGGGCTTATCCCACGCAACTTGAATGCTTTTTCCAGTAGCACTGATTACTCTCAACTTTAGCGGTGGGCTCAAAGGAAGTGTCCGATTCGCGTCACTCAGTGGACTGAATTGGGACATATCATCACACAAACCTTTCGCAGCTACTGAAAATTCATAGGTGGTGTTCGGTCTCAAATTGGGTAAGGTCACCTCATTGTTCATGGTTGATATTTCGTATACAGACCATTCACATTTCTGAGCTACTGTTGTCTCTCTGTACTTCACCATATAGGCATGCACGTTCGAAAGACCAACCTGTGGTGGAGACCATTTGAGCGTGACAGAATCATGATATCTCGTGATGATATGTGGCTTCCCAGGGGGGCTCGATAGAAGAGTTTTTGCTATGTTACTGTCGCTCATTGCACTAACTGGAGAATCCACATTATTAGTAATCGCTACTATCGAAAATTCAAGTGCAGTATTTGGTGTCAGTTTGTATATCGTAGCGTGGGTAGCTGTGGTTGATGTTCTGTATTCAGACCAATCACTTATCTGCTTTGCTGTCTCTCTGTAGTTCACGATATATCCTTGCACACATGAACCACCAACATCTGGTGCAGTCCATTGGAGTTGAACAGACTCGTGAGATTTCTTGAGGATTTCTGGCCTTCCTGGAGGGCTCGTAGAGAGTGTTTGAACAATCTCATTGTCACTTGTTGCACTGAAATCAAAATCCTTATTTTTGCATTTTGCCGTTACCATAAACTCGTACGAGGTGTTCGGTTTTAGTTCAGCTATAGTCGCCTTGGTTATTGAACTTAATGGTACGTACAAAAAACATTCACAATTCTGGTCTGATGATGTTTCTCTGTATTTCACCGTATAGGCCTTCACGTGTGAACAACCAACCTGTGGTGGAGACCATTTGAGCGTGACAGAATCATGATATCTGTTGATGATACGTGGCTTCCCGGGGGGGCTCGATGGAAGGGTTTTTACAATGTTTCTCTCGCTCATTAGACTTACTAGAGAATGTTTGGAAATCACTCCAACCGAGAACTCATATGTGGTGTTTGGTCTAAGTTCGACCATGGTCGCATTGGTGGCTGTACTTGATGTTCTGCATTTAGACCACTCACAGCTCTGGTCTGATTGTAATACTCTGTAGTACACGATATATTTTTGCACACATGAACCACCAACATCTGGTGCAGTCCATTGGAGTTGAACAGAATTGTGAGATTTCTCGATGATCTCTGGCCTTCCTGGAGGGCTCGAAGACAGTGTATGAACAATCTCTATGTCGCTTACTGCACTAAATTCAGAATTCTCATTCTTACATTTCGCCGCAACTAAGAACTCGTATGAGGTGTTTGGTATTAGTTCAGCTATAGTAGCCTCGGTTGTTGAACTTGATGTTACGTAAACACGCCATTCACAATTCTGGTCTGATGATGTTTCTTTATACTTCACCGTATAGGCCTTAACGTACGAAAGACCAACCTGTGGTGGAGACCATTTGAGCGTGACAAAATCATGATATATTTTGATGATACATGGCTTCCCAGGGGGGCTCGATGGAAGGGTTTGTGCGATAGTACTCTCGCTCATTGCACTTACTAGAGAATGTTTGGAAATCACTCCAACCGTGAACTCATATGTGGTGTTTGAACGAATATAGTCTATGGTCGCTTCGGTGGTTGTACTTGGTGTTGTGCATTCAGACCACTCACAGCTCTGGTCTGATTGGAATACTCTGTAGTTCACGATATATGTTTGCACACATGAACCACCAACATCTGGTGCAGTCCATTGGAGTTGAACAGAATTGTGAGATTTCTTGATAATTTTTGGCCTTCCTGGAGGGCTCGAAGGCAGTGTATGAGCAATCTCTTTGACGCTTACTGCACAACATTCAGAATCCTCATTCTCGCATTTCGCCGCCACCAATAACTCGTAGGAAGTGTTTGGTCTTAGTTTGTATAAAGTCGCATCGGTTGCTGTCATTGATACTACGAGAACAGACCACCCATCACTCTGGTCTGATGCTGTTTCTCTGTACTTCACCATGTAAGCCTTCACGTGCGAAGAACCAATATTTGGTGCAGCCCATTCGAGCTTCACAGAATCATGAAATATGTTGATGATGTGTGGCTTCCCAGGGGGACTGGATGGAAGTGTCTTTGCAATGCTACTTTCGCTCATGGCACTAAATTGGTTACCTACATGCTTGGAAATCACTATCACTGAGAACTCGTATTCGGTACTTGGTTTTAGTTCGGCTATGGCAGCAATGGTGGCTGATGTTGATGTTCTGTATTCAAACCATGCACAACTCTCGTCTGATGACCATTGTCTGTATTTCACGATATATGCACGCACGCCTGACCTACCAACCTGTGGTGCATCCCAGCGGAGTTTTAAAGAATCATGATATTTCTTGACGATTTCTGGCTTTCCTGGAGGGCTCGAATACAGAGTTTTAGCAATAACAGTGTTGCTCATAACGCAAACTCCTGAATCTTCATGTTCGCATGTCGCCACAACAATGAACTCGTAGGAGGTGTTAGGTCTCAGTTCGTATATAGTCGCATCGGTGGCTGTCCCTGATGTTACGTGTATGGACCAGTTACAGTTCTTGTCTGATGTTGTTTCTCTGTACTTCACTGTGTAAGACTTCACGAATGAACGACCAACCTGTGGTGCAGCCCATTCGAGCTCTACAGAATCATGGAATCTGTTGATGACGTGTGGCTCCCCAGGGGGACTTAATGGAAGAGTTTTTGCAATACTACTGTCGCTCATTGCACAGACTGGGTTATCTAAATGCTTGGATATCACTGCCACCGAGAACTCGTATTCTACATTTGGTCTCAATTTGGTTATTGTCGCATTGGTGGTTGCTGTTGCTGTCCTGTATTCAATCCATGCACAACTCTCTTCTGATAGCAATTGTCTGTATTTCACGAGATATGCACGCACGCCTGATTGACCAACCTGTGGCGCATCCCAGCGGAGCTCTATAGAATCATGAAATATTTTGCAGATTTCTGGCTTTCCTGGAGGGCTCGAATACCAAGTCTTAGCAAGTACAATATCGCTTATTACACTAACTTCGTAATCTTTATTTTCGCATTTTGCCACAACAAAGAAGTCGTATGAAGTGTTTGGTCTCAGTTCATATATAGTTGCATTGGTGACCGAGCTTGATGTTGAATGTATGGACCATTTACGGTTCTTGTCTGATGTTGTTTCTCTGTACTTCACCATGTAAGCCTTCACGTATGAGCGACCAACTTGTGGTGCATCCCATTTGAGCTCCACAGAATCATGAAATATGTGGATAATATGTGGCTTCCCAGGGGGACTTAATGGTAGTGTCTTTGCAATGCTACTGTCGCTCATTGCACTGACTTGAGAATATGAATGGTTGGAAATCACTACCACCGAGAACTCGTATTCGGTATTTGGTCTAAGTTTGGCTAAGGTCGCATTGGTGGCTGCGGTTGATGTTCTGTACTCAAACCATTCACAACTCTGGTCTGATGACAATTGTCTGTATTTCACGGAATATGCTCGCACGCCCGATTGACCAATCTGTGGCGCATCCCAGCGGAGTTTGACAGAATCGTGATATTTCTTGATGATTTCTGGCTTTCCTGGAGGGCTCGAAAACAGAGTTCTAGCACTTGCAATGCTGCTCATTACGCTAACTTTAGAATCCTCATTTTCGCATTTCGCAACAACAGTAAATTCGTATAAAGTGTTTGGCCTCAGTTCGCATATAGTCGCATCGGTGGCTGTCCCTGATGCTACGTGTATGGACCATTCACGGTTCTTGTCTGATGTTGTTTCTCTGTACTGCACAATGTAAGCCTTCACGTGTAAAAAACCAATCTTTGGCTCATCCCAATCGAGCTGCACAGAATCATGATACATGTTCATGATGTTTGGCTGCCCAGGGGGACTTGATGGAAGGGTTTTTGCAAATCTACTGTCGCTCATTGCACTAGCTTGAGAATCTGTATATTTTGAAATCACTCTCACTGAGAACTCATATGCGGTGTTTGATGTCAGGTTGACTATGGTCGCATTAGTGGCGGTTGTTGATGTTCTGTATTCAGCCCATGTACAACTTTGGTCTGATGGCAATTGTCTGTATTTTACGAGATATGCATGTACATATGATAGACCAACCTTTGGTGCGGCCCATCGAAGTTTTACAGAATCGTGAGATATCTTGAGGATTTCTGGCATTCCTGGAGGGCTCGAAGGAAGGGTTTTAGCAGTGTTAGTGTCACTAGTTGCACTAAATTGGATATTGGACCCTTTCTGGTAAGTCGCTTCTACCAAGAATTTGTATTGGGTGTTATCCTTCAGATTACGTATTGTTGCATTGGTAGCTTCACTTGACGTTCTGTATTCAGACCATTCATGATTCTGGCCATTTGCTATTTCTTTGTATTTTACGATGTAACCTCGTAGAAATGAAATGCAAACACATGGTGCAGCCCATTGGAGCATTACAGAATCATGAAATATCTTGATGGTGTTTAGCTTTCCAGGTGTTCCCAGTGGTGAACAATCGTTCGTCGTGAGTTGACCAAGCTCATAGAGGTGGATTGATGCACCATCAGCAGTCGCTTCCGCTTCATCATCGAAACCCATCACAACAAAGGTGCACTCACTCTGATCTGCGTTCGCAGTTGCAAACTCTTTAAACTGTTTTGCCTCAGTTCTCATTTTTATCAGTATTTCCTTAGAGTCGAACCATTTGGGTTGTGGTGAGTACGATCTAGGAGTTTGTGATCTGGTGTAGCTTGAGAGCACATTGAGATATTCATCTTCAAGGCCTACTGAGTTGAAAGAAAACGCTACTACGCGTTCGGTTGAGAAATCATGGACTATATTTTCCATGTCTGTGCGAGAATCAATGATCTTTATTGGCTTGAAATTGTACATGAAGGCATTAACAACCCCGATTTCCTTTTCTCTTGATTTCACCCAACTTGTTAATTTGCACAAAATGAAAGGGCATTGCTCGTAGTCGGAAATTATGTCTAGCAGCACATTTCCCCCAGCTGTACCTGCATTAATTTCTCTGAGTGATCGAGCGACCTTTTTCTGCAAAGTATCTTTATACTCTTGTACCAACGTTTTAAACAAATCCACCGTTTCCCTGAATTTTGAAAACCCCTTGGAGATCGTGTTCTGGACTAATTCATCACACTTTAGCATACACCGATCTAACCCCTCTACAATTGTATCGATTGCGTTCGTGTTGATTTCATGCGTCAATTTTGCGGGTTTACTCTCAACCATTGTCAATGGATACAACTGCAAAGTCAGAGGCACAGCCAATTCTCTGCATTCGTTAGAACTTGAGGGTAGCATTGAAAAGATATCTGTGACCTCTATGTAGCTTCCTGGGTTGCATTTGAATGGACTGTCTCCGTAATACTTACACTTAAACTTGATGACTTCTTCTTTCTCACTTTTTGTTAGTGCCAGGTTGGATCTTTCGTCCAAGCTGACTTTTATTTTGTCGACGATCTTCTTCAACTGAGTATGTACCTTTAGTTCATTTTCACCTTCTTTCAAAAGCCTGTCAAACACAAAAAAAGCTTGTACCCCGTACAGTATGCCCGTTACAACATGACTACCTATGCCTTCTTCAAATACATGCGGACAATGGACGTTGTGCCTGCCTAGATGTTTCATATTCAGTTCTTCGAACCTTACCGTATTCTTGTATTGAAGAGTTACACGGACCTGCCGACTGCTCGATTTCTTGTCGTTTATGTACTCCGCAGAACCTCCAACCTTCACCTGACCTGCCAGAACACTAGCCTTGAGCGCGTCATCAATGTTTAGCGCCGCCATCTTGTCATTGATGTTGTCAGATGCTATGATGTTAGACTGGGTTTGTTTCTGTGGACTTACTTCACGACTCTCCTTCAATTCATCGTTGTCCCATAACGTCAACCCGTGGATGAGAGAGTCATTGCGGCAATCGTAGACCATTCCGAGTTTCACTCGTCTCCCAAGAGCTGGTTTGTTCAAAGTCCTCTCGGTAACTGACTTTCCCTATATTAAGAAATGCATTCAAAAGAATAAACAGATTTAATTCACTCTTATTGATTGGGTAAATCAGTATGTTTTTATTAGTAAAAATATTCAAACAACATGCGAAACGAGTTTAAAGGGGTTGTACAGTTTTGGTAAGGATAATCTTTAGCAATCAAAACCTTCACAATAACATTACAAACTATTAGTTATAACTCTAACATGCTAGAAAGTTATAGAAAATTACAAACGACTAACTATTATCATTCAAAAGAGCCGTTAACACACAAAAGGGTGCTCTCTAAAAAAACATTAGTTTCAACCATTTTTATAAAAAAAATATGCATGTGATGTTTTGTTGAAATAATGATTAAATAGAGAGATCGTCAACAACTATTTAAAAACGTCTTTTGTAAATTTTTGAAAAAGTGTAAGCACTTACAAAAAAAATTAAAAATCATCGAATAAATCTTGGGCCCAGATTTATTCCGATCGGATATGTATATTAATATTTAAGCCGTTTCTGAACCGATTTTGATCAAATAAAGTTAACTTTCTCATTAAAATTGAATGCTCTTTCAAATCTTACACTCAAGTTTTTCATTATCTCATAACAATTATTTGTTGCAGCGCCCTCTATACCAAAACTGAACTACCGCTTAATGGCGTATATTCTGTGGGGTAAAACAAATTTGAATATGAAATGCACACAGACTGTTGCAAACCATACAAATGTTTAAAGGTTTTACTGATAATTTATTACTCACTTTGAAGAAATATACAACAGTTGGGATTGGACACATTTTCCCAGTACTGAATGCCTGAAGCCTCTCCTTATAAATATGAAACATTAGCAACAGCGCAATTGGTTATAATTTCTTCATAACTTTTACCTTTATTATGGATATAAATGCACCTTCAAAACCTTGGTATTAGTGCACTATCCCATTAAATGTAGGCACATATTTTGTTTTTGTAAGGTCTTACGTACACATCATATGACAGTTGTATGAAGTTTCTTTTAATTTTAGACTAAAGGCATATTTTATTTAAAGCATAGGGAAACGGACTAGACATGTATTGTGACGGCTTCCCATAGCCGATTTGTGTTATTAAGCGTGTTATTCAAGTCACATCTCGGCAGTTTTGTGTATTCTTTTTGTGTATCCTTTACTTCTTTTGAGAGGAACTCGGGAGAGTTTGGTGGTTATGGAGTTCCAATTATCATCAACTCATAACATGGGGGCTTGTAGCCGGGAAAATTTGCAGTTTTCTGTAAGTTTCGAGGTAGTATTGCCGGTTTTTTTATGGTGTGTGCTGCAATTTATTTTGCCTGTTAATATCCCGCCGTACCCGTTCGGCGTTATCGTTTGCGCGCGATCTCCGCGCCGATGTTTCTGGGTCGCTGCGAAGGTAGATTTGCCCGTGCAGTGTGTGTACTCGGTTTATGCTTAGTGACTTTTTGTATACGTATTTTAATTGTATACGGGTTGCACTGTGGGGGATAAAGTGCTGGGATTCTGGATTTGAATTAGAAGCATTTTGTTTTACAGTGTGAGTGTGATTTGAGGAGTGTGACTGTGTCTGTCTAGCTTGGTTTTTACAGAGTTTACTTAATTTAATGTTCCCTGGGTTTTCTCAGGTGTTGAGATTAAGTTGATTCTCAGCTGGCAGTTTTATATTTGCAACTGGAGGTTCTGTTTGTTTCATAGTTGTTGCTATGGCGTTCGATATTGGAACGTTCGTGATTTCTCCTAGTGTAGAGGACCTACTCTCTTGTAGAAAAGTTGATTTGCTTGAGGTGGTACGACATTATGGGGTCGAGGGTGTACATAGTAACATGAGGAAATTGGAAATTTTGACTCGTACAGTAGAGTATCTCTAAGGATGAAGAGATTTTGCCTGCCCAGGCATTGCTTAGCATTTCTGCTAGAGTCAATTCAGCTCAAGAGAGTGAGAGAGTTGAGGTAAAGTTGAAGGAGTTGGAGGTTGAAAAGGCAAAACTAGATCTGGAACGTGAAAAGGTTTCTCTTGCGAGGTCTAGGAGTGAATGGGAGAGAGAGCATGAGCAGTCTCGGCAAAAAGCAGCCTACTTTGATGTTACGAAGCATGTTCGTATGTTTCCTGTATTCGAGGAGGATGATGTTGATAGGTATTTCCGTCATTTCGAGCAGGTGGCAGAGAGCATGGAATGGCCAGTGTCAAAATGGCCACATTTGCTGCAGTCACAGTTAAAAGGTAAAGCGCGCGATGCCTAATGCTGCGCTCTCGTTGGAGGAGGCTGGCGAGTATGTATCGGTGAAGCAAGCAGTACTTCGTGCGTATGAGCTCGTGCCGGAAGCGTACCGTCAAAGGTTTCGGAATGTTAGAAAAGAGGATTCTCAAACTTATCGGGAGTATGCGAATGTGAAGTCTGGTCTGTTTGATAGGTGGTCACAATCAGTTGACGTCCATGACTTTGATGCATTGCGTGAGCTTGTGCTGCTCGAGGAATTCAAGCAAACGTTGCCGGCTGAAGTGCGCATGCATCTCGAAGAGCACCAGGTGATACGGTTGTCACAGGCTGCAACGATGGCTGATGATTTTGTCCTCACTCATAGGATCATAGATAGGTCTGTACCACAAGGTGATCAATATCGATGTCAGATGGGTGGTAGCAGGAATGAAACAAAGGGTGTGAGATTGGGTGAGTCTTCCAGTGAAGAGAGTCCTAAACAATCGCGTAGGTCATGGAAAATGTTGACTTGTTTTCATTGTGGTGTACAAGGTCACATACAGACTAATTGTCCAGATTTACAGGGAAAGAACACAGACAGAAAGAACACACACACAAACACAGATGAAAAGAACACACACACAAAAACGTTTCCTAATGGTCTAGTTAGGAGTGTTGGTGTTGCACAGGTGAAGGTGCATGGTGAAAGTGTAGTCTTGTCTGCTGATCCTGTGGAAATTCAAAAGCAGTATGAGCCTTTCATTTCAACAGGGTATGTGTGTTTGTTGGAGAGTGAGGAGGCTCGCAAGGTCAAGGCGTTCAGGGACACTGGAGCTTCACAGTCGTTGATTGTTGCAGATGTGTTGCCTTTCAGTGATGCTTCAGCTACTGGCGCTAGCGCGATTCTTCAGGGCATTGGCGGCAACATTTTGAGTGTGCCGTTGCACAGTGTGGATGTTGGTTTGGACATCTTTTCTGGGCCTGTTACTCTTGGGGTAGTGAAGAAACTGCCCATTCCGGGGGTGTCATTAATTGTTGGGAATGATATAGCTGCAGATCGAGTGATATGGTTGGTCCTGGTGGTCTTCGAGATCCTGGTGCTGGTGTGGAGGGAAGTCTTCGCCATTCTGGAGGGTCAGAAGGGATGGAGGTTGGGGCCGCCGTGTTGAACAACAACCACGATGACATCGGGCAGCTGATGACAACGCAGGACGAACTGGACCGGTCCTCTGGTGGCGGGCAAGTTAGACGGCGTGCTAGGCGGCGACGTGGAAACCGATCTGGTGGTTCGGGCTTAATTATAGCTGAGTTGGTAGAGCAGCGGTCTAGCAATTCAAAGCCCTCGAATACAAATCCCGGGGAAACCCCTTTCTTTTGCTCATTTTCATCAAATTCATATTCCGTACAATTCATGCAATTTATATAATTTATGCGTTATTTTTAAATTTAGCTTCAACTCCTGGGAAGGGATATAGTAACTGTGCTGATATGTGAAAACAATTATTAATGGCTTCTAAAACATGTATCTTGATAATATGATAAATCCACTGAGTTATGTGTGGACATCAAACAAAGGGATAGTTAATTTTTTTTCGTGAGAGAATGAACAACTGAGTGACAAGTCTGAAAGAGCATACAATTTTAATGACAGAATAAACTTGACTGATCAAAGTCAGTTCAGAAATGGCTGAAATATCCATAAACATAAACCAATTGTAATAATTGAGGAGCCCCACAATTATGCAATAGTTTTGAAGCAGCCGTTAGAAAAAATTGAAAAATACTTCCTCTATTCAAAAATATACCAAAGAGATTTTTAATTAGTTAATGATTATTTATCTATCTAATTACTATTTCAACATAACACGACATGCACAATATTTTATTTAAAATGGTTGATACCAATGATCATGAATTTTAAGAGAGCGCCCTTTTTAGTTTTAACGGCTCATTTTGAATGATAACAGGCTTTTTTCTTAGCCCTATGTAATTTTGTATTCCTTTCGAGCATGGTTGAATTATAACTATTAGTTTGTAATGTAATGGTGCAAGTTTTGGTTTTAAAATTCAGTTTGACGAAAACTGTACTTTCTTTACCAAAACTCAACTATCCCTTTAAAGGGACTGAGTAACATTGTCCAAATCCTCAAAATCTAATTGGAATTCTAGTGGTTCCCTTATACCTTGTTGTATTATATTTACAATACAAGCATGGGACAGGTTTTGATTTTCCAAATTTCTATTTCGTTCAAAAGATATTTACGATTGAAATGTTTGGATATGAAATTATCTACGGGTCCCTTTTCAGCCGTGTACAAAGTAAGTGCAATGTGTAAGTGAATATCACTTTGCATTTTCGCTCATTTCTCGGCCAAATAACATCCAATAAACTTGACATTTTTACAAATTACTTTCTGGAAATATCAGATCACACTAATACACATTATATTAACCACGCATCAATTTTTGCACCTGTCAACAAAGTTACTAGATCTCTCTAAAGGGATCTAGAAATTGTGTTATTTACGTGCACAAACCTACGAAGGGTTGATAATATATATATTTCAATCTGTAATCTGTTATGCCCTGTACGACTGACTCCTCTCTCCATTCAACCTGGCAGTGGTGTAGATTCGATTTTTAAAAAGAGGATACAGGTTTCTGCCTGAAAGGTCCTCACCCATTTACACCACCATTTTTGCATCATAAATGCTTCCAGAGAAAAGGCCGACAGATTTGGTATTTATTGGATTAAGATAATAGCCTAGTCATTCTGTGTGGTTTGTCGATTGAGTCAACACGTGAATTGAAGCAGTAATTTCCTGCCTCCACCCAAATCACCACTATATTGGTTGATGGTAGTGTTATCACCAATTGTCGCTAGTTTTATTGATTTTGTAGTCCTAAACTTGTCATTTTTGGTTCATAGTTTGTTGATTTTTATTTGGACATATCTTATATTTTGATGTTTGATTATTTTAAGCTGTTATATTAGTATTGTTACGAATGTAGATACATGCATTTAATAGTCCCCATGTATATAGTCTGTTACTTCTTTGTTATTGCGCTGTTTACCAACCAGCAACTTATCCACTCACTTAAACCGTGTGAATTGGTTCCCACTTAACCCTCACCTTATAATGCCATTGTTTACCCGTTCACCCCTCTCAAGAGCGGTGATGCTCTTTGATGTCATTAAATCTGTGTTACCCTGTCTTTAATCTTGCTTTAATCCTGTAGACATGAACTTCACACCTACCTACAGTAACACCCTCTATTGTGTTGACCCTTCTCTCAGATGTTGCCGTTAGCTTAACCTTAAGCTCTGTAATGTTTAGGGATTACTGTATTTCTAAGAAGTAAGTCCATTGTAATGTCAAGTCGCTAGAGTTTGTTCTTTGCTGCATTTAGTAACCTTTTAGTTAGTGTCTTAATAGATGTCATCCTTTGTCATCTAGCTTATATAATCTCGACATCTCTCTCACTCGGGGTTCATATACGTTGAGATTAAGTTGAGTGTCGAAGTCTAAGTCTGGAGAGTGACAATCATGGAGCTGGAGTTTGTGCAGTTGTTAGTTCATTCTTAGTCAGTTATTAAGTTACAGTACGAAGTTAGTCATGTTAGAAGTTAGTAAGTTATAGTTAGTCCTGTTCGTCATGGAATTGTACGAAGTTGTTTATGGAAGAATAAACGAATAACCGAATAACTCTCGCCAACTGTTATCTTTACATCGAAGCTTGTGGAACGTGTTTTACAGAGTGAATGTGATTATGATTGAGATTTAGAACTAAATACACTCGGCCATCCAGACATCCATTATATCATCATCATCTTCATCCTATAACAATTTTGTCCGTCAAAAGACAAAATCGTTACAGTATATTATTTGTATTATGTTAGAATCAATAAATTGGTTACTGAGGATAGAATAATTTGTTTTTATTTGTGTAAAATAATTGCCAACATTTTCAGAAGATTGTTCTGTAGAAAATAGAAATATTATAAGATATGAAACTCGTCAATCTGATAATTTGTATTTGCCTTATTTTAGATATGAATTTTCAAGAACAACAATTACTTATGCTGGGCCAACAATTTTGAATGAATTATTTAATGAAATAAAACAATGCCCATTACTCTCATCTTTTAAAAGAAAATGCAAACATTATTTGTTAAACTTACAATAGTATTATGGGCAATTATGTAGTTTATAATTTGCCTCGTGTTTTGTATGTATTGTAGTAGTATAGGCCTTTGTTGTTTGTAAGTGTTATTAGTAATGTAACTTAAATTATCTGATATACACCGGAGCATATTTATTTGAATTATATTATTCATGGGAATAACCTTTGTTATTCCCCCCACATTTTGAATATTGTTACCTGCTTCCTCTTTATTTCTTTTTTTACTTTGTCTGTATACATGTTCGTTTTTTTTTGCTCATTGTACACATTTCACTATTTTGTATTTTGTATTTTACATTTTTTTAAATTCTAATTGTAGAAATAAACTTGAAACTTGAAACTTTATATAGGATTTAGTTATCCGGCTACCATGTGCTATATTTTAATTGAATCAATATAAGAATCAATCAGTGTTGTAATGTATTGTTTTATAAATTCAGGTAAAATGAGATTAGGAAATAATATAACTTGTAATGAAGAGATACGATACGACGGGAATTATTATACAGGGTGGCCCAGAAATAACGGAACGAGGTACTTGCCATTATATAGAAACATACAGACTAGTTTCCTTGGATAGATAATCTTTTAAAAGGAAATTTGATACCAACAACAGTAATTTTGGTCGAGTAGTTTTTGTTTTAGAGCGTCTTAAGTGACACCATTTCAGGGTCAACTTTTTGTCAATTTCTAGAAAGTCGGTGCCTGAAAAATAACAATTCATACCCGTCATGGCATCAAGGAATGATCAATGCGAATACTTTTGTCCATATACAATTATTACTTTTGATAATGATGTAAATGAATATAATGAACAATTTATGAAGAGAGAAATTAATGATTGTAATATTCAAACATTTCAATAAAAGTTACATTCTGTTAATTGGAGTATTTTGGATTATATTAAAGATGTAAATCAAAAATACAGTAAGTTTATTGAAATATATTGTAAATTATATGATGAATGTTTTCCAGAAGTTCAGATAAGGAAAAAGAAACATCAGTTTGTCAAACCATGGCTTCCTGTTGAAATTAAGAAAATGGGTAAACATAAATATACTTTATATAAAACATATTTGAAAAATACTACTACCTATCGAGAACAGGTGTATAAATGTTATAGAAACACTGCAAATAGTGCAATACGAGATGCCACACGTAAATACTATGATGCTAAATTTAAAGATGCTTTGAATAATGCAAGAAAAACATGGAGTATAATAAATGAAGTATTGAATAAGAAAACATATAAGGACCATATTAAGGAAATTGAGCATGAAGGAGATGTTATAGTTGATAAGGTTGAAATGTCTAATTTGTTTAATGATTTGTGTAGTACTATTGGAAAGAAAATTCATGATAATGTACATAACTCAGGAGATAGTACTCGTTCTTTCAATAGTTATTTGCATGGAAATCATTTGGACTCTTTATTTTTTAGCCCAATTTTAAAATCAGACATTATTAATATTGTTTTGAATTTAGATGTAAATAAATCAGCAGGGTCAGATGGAATTAGTCCTAAAGTGTTAAAATGTTCTATCGATGCACTTGTTTCTCCGTTGTGTAATATTTGTAATTGTTCTCTTGAGGAAGGTGTTTTTCCTAGTGCATTAAAAACTGCAAAGATCATACCAGTTGTTAAAGGAGGTAGAAAAAACATCATGAATTACTACAGACCTGTTTCTGTTTTATCAATTTTTAGTAAGATTTTTTGAAAATTGTTTCTATATAATAAATTGATATATTTTGTTGATAAACACAATATTTTATACAGCAAACAATTTTGATTTAGAAAAGGATACAGTACTAATCATGCCCTCATTGATTTTACAGATAAACTTGCCAAAGACTTTGAGCAAAAAGAAACAGTTATAGGACTTGTTTTAGACTTGTCAAAGGCATTTGATTGTATTGATCATTCTATTTTATTACAAAAACTTAATTTTTGTGGAATAAGAGGTATCGCATTAAAATGGTTTCAAAGTCATTTAAGTAATAGGACACAGTATGTATGTATAGATGGTCATAATTCTCAGTATAGAAATATTTATGTTGGTGCACATCAGGGATATAACCTAGGACCTCTTTTGTTTTTGCTTTATGTTAATGATTTGCAATACGTAAGTGATGTTTTATCTGTACTTTTGTTTGCTGATGATACAAGCCTATATGTGTCTGGTAAAGATTTAGTACATTTAAATGATGTAATTAATGTAGAAATGGGCAAAGTGCAATCATGGTTTTAGCCAATAGTAAAAATGTACTAAATTTCTTGGTGTATTTATAGATGAAAAATTAAGTTGGAATGAGAATATTAGTTATATTTCTTTAAAGATTTCGAGAATAGTTGGAGTATTAAATAATTTGAAGTATATTTTGCCTTTGAGAATTTTAGTGAATTTATATAATAGTATGGTTTTATCATATTTAAGTTATTGTAATATTGTATGGGGCAATTGCTCATTTTATTTATTGAATAGACTGTTTTTATTACAGAAACGGGCTGTTTGTGCGATTACTAAATCACATTATTTAGCACATACACATAATTAATTTTTTTAATTGAAAATATTAAATATATATAATATAAATAAATTGCAGATTGCATGTTTTATGTATTCATATTTTAAAAAGTTATTACCTCCACTTTTTAATGGATAATTCAAATATAATAGGTATGTCAATGTTTACGAAACAAGAAATCACATACAATATATACTCCGTTCTGTAAATACAAATTTTCTAGATCAATTATTAGTTATCAAGGTGCGATAGTGTGGAATGATTTGCCTGATGAATTGAAACAGTGTCCAACTCTAGGTAATTTTAAAAGGAAGTTTAAATGATATCTGAATAATACGTCATTGCAATAAATCTATAATTTATACGCCTGCTTTTTATGTGTTCTGATGTGTTATGTGTGTTTTGTAATTAATTTTTATATTCATTTCAATAAGTTGTAGCTAAAAAAGGGAAAGGCCTTGACAGGCCAATGGCCTTTGCCTTTCCCTCACATCCACTACGGCTTATTATTACTATTTTATCATGTCCTTGTATTGCTGTGTGTAGATGTTTTAGATATTTGTATATACTCTTGAATATTGTTTTCTATACTGTTTCCTATGTATATATATTGATATAAACTGAACTTAAACTTGATATGTGCATTCATGCCCCTTCGCATAGTCGACATCGGTTTTTACAGATGAATGCACATGGACAAAATAATTCGTATTGATCGCTACTTGATCCTATGGCGGGCATGAATGGCTACTTATCAGGCACCGACTTTCTAGAAATTGACAAACATTTGACCCTGACATGGTGTCACTTAAGACGCCCTAAATAAAAAAAAATACTCTACCAAAATTACTCTTCTTGGTATCAAATTTCTTTTGAAAAGATTGTCTATCCAGTAAACCTAGTATGTACGTTTCTTCATAATGGCAAGTACCCCGTTCCGTTATTTCTGGGCCACCCTGTATAGGCCAACCAGCTTGATAATATTATGTATTATGTTGTATTGATGCGACTTGAGTTGAAAGTAGGGATTACTTAGTTAACTTTTTTTATGGATTTGGAAATGGTAGCGAGACGGGTCAGTTTTCTTCCGCGGGGATGGATTTATTTATTGATTAATGTACCTACCTGTTATTCCAAGATAACGATTTATCCAGTCAGGGAAATTCTCTTGGGAGCGGAAACAGGGAGGGTTTTGACTTGTGAGTTCCCTCACGAAAGCCTTGACTCTATGATCACTTGACTGGGATCGAATGCAGGCATGATTGGATAGGAATTGCTGAGACCTTGTTCTCCCCCAGCATTATGAATAACATAATTAAATCGGATAACCTTAGCATCTCAAGGCGTATATGGGCCCTTGGCAAATATAGCCTTATTTAATGTATCACAAATATTTGCGATTACTGCATCGATTTATTTATGAACTTTTAATTGTACGTTCCTTGTAAGGGATAATAATAATTATTATGGAATTTGTTGCTCAATCGACACATTAAAAGTAGTGTTGAGTATTGGTATTTCCCGAAGTGCCCCCGATATTCTTTTTGTGAGATAATCAGGGGCGTCGATCCGTTTTTTGCGATTAGGGGGGGGGGGGGCAAAATTTGAAAATTTTCCAGAGTGACTGCACTGAGAGAGCTAAAAGCCCCACATTGGCATGCCCGGAAGTTTTATTATGCGCTCATTGAAGGTGTCTTGATGGCTCGGAGACCTGACTTTGGGGGGCACCCACATTTGGGGAAAATAATGGGGGTCCAGGGGGCGGAGCCCCCGGAAGCTTTTAGATTTCAGACATTTGCAACTCCTATCATGGGTGATACAATTGTATAAAATAGTGAACCTACTCGTAACGTTTTTTTAAAGGGCATAGCGAGGAAAAGATTGAGCCTTGCATGAGATGGATCCACGTGATCCTGTATACTATAGAGCCATCGATATAGTCTAGGGCATTGGGCTCCCATGAAACTAAGCAAGGGCGTCAACAACTTCTCAAAAGTGGAGGAGAGACATTGCGAGGAAGCGAAGCAACCGAGCGGGGGAGGGAGCTTTTGTATTTTTTTGGGCGTGAAATTGTGCGATTTGGTGCACACCTGAGACAAAAAGTATGGAACCAAACATACATGATGACAAAGGGAGGGGGACAATCTCCTCCACTTTCAAATGTGGGGGGACATGATATTCCAATTTGATTTGCGTTCAGCGCTATGGACCGAATTGACTGAAAGATATATCTTTCAGATTATTTTATTTTCTGTGACGGTGTGCTATCTATAGATGAGGGTTTAATACACTTCGTTTGAGGTGTGCGTTTGAGAAATTACACTGCTCAACACATTTCGAAAGGTGAGTTCCCGCAACCCATATGAATCTTGCAATATGAGAAACTGTATGCGCGCGAAGCGCGCGGCAAAAAAGAGATTTACAGTCCTTTTCAAACTAAAAAAACGGCTATTTTTAAGATTAATAATTGATAAATGTGTCTTTCCCCTCTTTGGCATTATATCACTCGATTTTCTTCTTCCTCATTTTCGGAATTATTAGGGGGGCGAAATGATATGTTCGCCCCCCCAATATTTTCATTGGGGGGCGACCGCCCCCCCCTGCCCCCCAGGATCGACGCCCCTGGAGATAATGAAAAACCGACTGTCAAATTCGAAAGAAAATCGGGCTTTTTAAAAATAAACTGAATAGGTTTTTTTAAAAGTCGTTGATGATATCACTATTGAATCATTATTTTAACATGGTGAAGTTATAACAATTACTTTGTACTGTAATGGTGCAGGTTTGGGGTTACTAAAGTAAGTTTGACCCATACTCAACTATCCCTTTAAACCACCATAACTGCAATTATTGGCGTTAATCGTTGTTTGTGAGTTGTATTATGTGTGCAGTAAAGAGCAATGTGGTATAAAAGGGCGTGACACACAATCTACATCAGATCTTAAAATTATCGTAAAATAGGCTTCCGTACAATCATAATGTTCAAGTTTTTCAGGAAGGAGATACTTCATAATTAAATGTGCTCACAAAATGATACAACCTCCGTGTACAAAATTGCAGTTACAATGGTGGTATAAACAGTTGTATGTGGTATACTTCAGTACGAAATACGAACCGGGGGTCTATAGGTTGTATTATAAAGGAGGTACGTGCTTGTATACGGGTACCTTATGCTTACTCATGGGCGTCAACACACGGAGACGGATGGGGGGGGGGGGGGGGGGGGGGGGGGGCTATGGGGGGCATGTCCCCCATATTTGAAAGTAGAGGGGATTGTCCACCTAGTTTTTCCGTAAATGTATACATTATGTATGTTTCATTCCTAGGCTTATACATACGTCAAGGACAAACAGTGCAAAAGCTCCCTCCAGTGGGAGGGGGACACCACCTTCCACACCCTCCCCCAGCTCGGTCGCTTCGCCCTCTCGCAATGTCCCCCCCTCACTTTTGGGAGGGGGAGTGTCCGTAGAATAAAATTTTCGAGATCAAGACCAAGGCGATTGGTTCGAGAAAAGTGGGAGGGGGGGGGGGTGGCCATAGAAAATTGTCGAAGCCAAGACCAAGTACCTTCAACATTTTCGAGACCGAGACCACGGTCCGTCAAAAAATCGCCCGAGAACAAGATCATTGGTTGAGAATCCTCTCGAAGGGGGTGGGGGGAGGGGGGGGGGGTGGGGGGGGATGTTTCGTGAAAAAATGTTCGAAGCCGAGACCAAGAACATTTAACATTTTCGAGCCCGAGACCGGGATTTCTTCGCAAATTTTTCGAGGCCGAAACCAGGTTAATGGTGGTCGAGACCGCTACAATTTGAAAAGGGGGGGGGGGGTTCAAAC
>JBAMJV010008870.1:0-22177 GCA_037951105.1 Echinarachnius parma | reverse complement strand
CTCGGAACGAGCACAATCTCCTTGCAAGGGCTGGAACCGACATTCATCAAACCATTGTAAAACTATAAAAGGCGAGATTTAAGTTATTTAAACAAATTAGTCAACTTAAATAATTTTACCGAGATATACAATTATACATTTCACAACAATACTGTTAATAGTTGTAATCCAGATATATACTTATATAAATTCTTCTTTCGATTAATTGACCTCAATTTGAAGTTTGTTTAATAGATTTATGCTTACTGTTATATACTTTGTAACCATGTGAAAAAGTTAATTTCTATTAATTTGGACAATAAAACAAAATGAAATCACTAATTCTTTGACTAATTGATCCTTTCACATATAAAAAGATAACCCAAACACTTCAAAATTCATGGCATTTGGCCTAGCGGTAGCTTAAATGTGACATCGCTAATTTGGTACTCTATACTACGTAGTTTTGTTGGACACCACCCCCCCCCCCCCCCCCCCCACCTGTTCCCCCTTGGTAGCCTGTAGTAAGACTACAAATTATTTATTTAAAAAAATCAACAGACATGTCGTGACATTATGCAATGTAAATAACACAGTATTTCGTTTAAATGCTCCCACAATAATTATGTATTGTGTTTATATATAGCTATAGACACCAAGCCTGATGATGGCATGATCTATGTTCCCTTTGAAATTGCATTCAGACAATAATCATGTTTCTATCTTTGGAATTGTACGACTCATTGATAAATAAACAAATGTATCAGTGGTGTGCACGTGCGTAAATCCCGGGGGATGGAGGTGGCCTTCCCCCCTCCCCCCTCCCACCCCCCCCCCCCCCCCCCATTTTTGTAAAGTAAAATCTGTATGAAATGCATAAAAACAATAATAATGATAATAATGATAATAATAATAATCACCATACTAAGTGATATCTTAAACACCCATTTAAAAAATTTCTCCATAAAAACCCTCCCCTTCCCCCCTCGGGCGCTTCGCGCACTCGGGCATGGTCGCTCCGCTCCCTCGCATCACCCCCCCCCCCCCCACTTCTCAAAACAGATCTACGCCACTTGTGGTGAGCAACATACAAGTATGAATTGGTCGACTACTGAAAAAACACGACCGTAATAATTGAAACAGTGGCGCAGTGAGCTCTCCATTAGTGTAAAGGTAGTATCGTTTTTATTAGTATTGTTTTAATCCTTTACTCATTTTATTTTTCAATTCAAACATAAAAAGAAACTGACCATAAATATAATATGACTGAAAAGAGCAAAGGAAATGGGATTCCAGCGGGATCCCATTTCCATTGCTCTTTTCAGTACTATTATTTTGTATGATAATAATGATGATTATGATTATGATGATAAAGATGATGATGATGATGATGATGATGATGATAAAGATAATGATGATGATGATGATGATGATGATGATGAAGAAAAAGATGATCATGGAAATTATGAAAATTATATAATGAAAAAGAGGAGGAAATTATAATGATGAGCATGAGGATGAGGATGATGATGACGATCATTACATGTGTGATTATTATAGACGTTGGTGTTATTATAATATTGTTATAATACGTGTGGTTTACGGGTACACCATGTGAGATGGGTGGATTGGTAAGCCCTGAAAAGGACTATGGTAGTCCTAGAAAGGACTGTTGGTGTAGTTCTGAAAAGAACTGTTGGTATTCTTTCTAGGAGAGTTCTAAAAAGAACTGTTGGTAGTCCTAAAAAGGACTGTTGATAGTCCTACTATAGAAAGGACTGTTGGTAGTCCTATAAAGGACTGTTGGGATAGTCCTGAAAAATACTGTTGGTATTCTTTCTAGGAGAGTCCTAAAAAGGACAATTGGTAGTCCTAGAAAGGACTGTTGTTAGTCCTAGAAAGGACTGTTGGGATAGTCCTGAAAAGGACTGTTGGTATTCTTTCTAGGAGAGTCCTAAAAAGGACAGTTGGTAGTCCTAGAAAGGACTGTTGATAGTCCTAGAAAGGACTGTTGGTATTGCGAGGAGAGGGTGGATGGTAGGAGGGACTCGACGTTTCGAATAGGTTGACTATCCGAATAGGTTGACTATCCGTCCGTCGTCATATTGTTATTATTATATTACGTACCTGGTGTAAATCCACAGAGGTATCCTTTACCCTGGTCGCAGGTTAAAGTGACCAATGCGTTGCCACCGGAATCCAACACGTCGCAGTTATCATATAATGAATCGGACTGTAACATAACATAAAACACATACCATATAATCTACGGAAAGATATTTGTTTATATTGTATTTGATCACAAGCGAATTCATATCAAACTTAAGTACACTTCAATGTGTACAACTCATTGCACAATAAACGATTGCACGATTAAATACTTTTACTTGTAAATGTTGATACGAATAAGTGTGGTAGTAGTAATGGTAGTAGTAGTAGTAGTAGTAGTAGTAGTAGTAGTAGTAGTAGTAGTAGTAGTCGTCATAGGCGTACCCAGGGGGGGGGGGGTTTGGGGTGTTGAAACCCCCCCCCCCCCTTTGGCCCCAAAATGGCTGTTTTTGGGGGGTTTGAACCCCCCCCCCCCCTTTTCAAATTTTAGCCGGTCTCGAGACCACTTACAAGCAGTCTCGACCCTCATTAACCTGGTCTCGGCCTCGAAAATTTGCGAAGAAACCCGGTCCCGGGCTCAAAAATGTTTAAATTTCTTGGTCTCGGCTTCAAAAATTTTCCACGAGATAATATTGAAACAAATGGCAATTTTCGATGTTAAATTGCTAAAATTTTCAAGCTCGATGCGCTCGCATTCGTATATATATAATATTCTACAACCTCAGGTGTTTATATATTACCCTTCAAAACGCAATATCATAACACGAATATACCCTTACAATAATATTGAAACAAATGGCAATTTTCCGATGTTAAATTGCTAACATTTTCCAGCTCGCTGCGCTCGCATTCGTATATATATAATATTCTACAACCTCAGGTGTTTATATATTACCCTTCAAAACGCAATATCATAACACGAATATACCCTTACAATAATATTGAAACAAATGGCAATTTTCCGATGTTAAATTGCTAACATTTTCCAGCTCGCTTCGCTCGCATTCCGTATATATAATATTCTACAACCTCGGGTGTTTATATATTACCCTTCAAAACGCAATAACATAACACGAATATACCCATACAGTAATATTAAAACAATTGGCAATTTCCGATGTTAAATTGCTAAGATTTTCAAGCTCGCTTCGCTCGCCTTAATTACGCCATATCATAAGTCATAAACGAATATACCCATACAATAATATTGAAACAAATGGCAATTTTCCGATGTTAAATTGCTAAAATGTTCAAGCTCGGTGCGCTCGCATTCGTATATATATAATATTCTACAACCTCAGGTGTTTATATATTACCCTTCAAAACGCAATATCATAACACGAATATACCCTTACAATAATATTGAAACAAATGGCAATTTTCCGATGTTTAATTGCTAAAATTTTCCAGCTCGCTACGCTCGCATTCCGTATAATATAATATTCTACAACCTCGCGTGTTTATATATTACCCTTCAAAACGCAATATCATAACAGGAATATACCCATACAATAATATTAAAACAATTGGCAATTTCCGATGTTAATTTGCTAAAATTTTCAAGCTCGCTTCGCTCGCCTTAATAACGCCATTAAGTCATAAACGAATATACCCATACAATAATATTGAAACAAATGGCAATTTTCCGATGTTAAATTGCTAACATTTTCAAGCTCGGTGCGCTCGCATTCGTATGTATATAAGAGGGGTTCTCAACCAATGGTCTTGGTCTCGGCTTCGAAAAATGTTGACGGACCGTGGTCTCGGTCTTGACAATTTTGAAGGTACTTGGTCTCGGCTTCGAAAATTTTACAAAATAACCCCCCCCCCCTTGAAAAAATCCGGGGTATGCCACTGGTGGTAGTAGTAGTAGTAGTAGTAGTAGTAGTAGTAGTAGTAGTAGTAGTAGTAGTAGTAGTGAACATCAATGAACGATATTTTTGCTTGACTATATTGTTTTTCTTGTGATTGCATCAGGGGCGTAGACAACGGGGGGGGGGGGGGGGGGGGGAGGGGGATGAGGGGGATGCACCCCCCCCCCCCCCCCACCTCACAAGGTGGGGGAATGGCATGTACAATAACCCCCCCCCCCCCCCCCCAAGGTTTTAGGAAATGGATACATTTGTTTGTGTGTGCATCTGTATACGAGTGGAAAAGAAAACATTAGGTGTATGAGCTAAGACTTGTTAATTCTAACGTTAACAAAGTAATTTATACATCCACTTTCAATTTTCGCTGCGCGCTTTGTGCGCGAACAGATTATCTCAGTTTGTAGTGTAACTTGCGTATGGTCTGGGGTGAGTATTTTGTTCTGTATTCCGGGCCACGTAGTTCCAGTGTAGGCTGGCATTGCTCTGGCTGCTTGTGTGACGTCAAATTGCACCATTTCAAGTATATATATAAATGCAAAATCTTCTCCGTGGGAGGGGGATACCCGCTCCCAAACCCTTCCTATTTGGCTTTGCCCCAGCCCTCGGTAGCTTCGCCCCTCGGGACTCATTCTTGGCAATAGGCTAAGTTATTGGATCATACATAATGTGGCATAAATGGTGATGTTGGAACTGTGTATGACGCTAAATATAAATACAATATTTGTGTTTGTGTTGGGGTGCATATTCATTAGTGTGTCAATTATTTGTTTTCTTTGTGAAAATATATTTGTTTTCTTTGTGAAAATATATTTCAAATTTCTGGTCGATCAAAGCATAACACCCTTTCCCAGATACAGTCAATGTTAAGCCCGAATTTCCTATCTAGGTTAGCACCAGATTGCACAATTTCAAGTCCAAAAATGCAAAAAGCTCCCTCCCCCCGCTCAGTCATTCCGCTCATCTGGCTCAAAATCGTGAGCCCCCGATAGGTTTTGCCCCCCAAAATCCAAAACTGCTTCCGGCCCGCCTGGTCACGACCATCTTAACATCTAACACCCTCCCCCTCCCCCCACCCCCCCCCCCCCCCCCCACCACCACTAAGAGGACTTTCAAGCAATTGTCTTGGTCTCGAAATATTTCGGCAGGTGGTTTCGGCCGCAAACAAATTGGTCTTGGTCTGGTGAACGGCAAATCATCCCCCCCCCCCCCCCGGTATAAGAACCTGTGTACGCCATTGGATTGCATGGTAATGATTTTACCATTTGTTTAAACAAGTAAAGGGGGAAATAATAGTTCCCAAACTTACCGATGGAGGGGCGTTATTTCCGTTAATCACCCAAATAAATTGCCCGTCGAAATTGAAGTTTGTTTTCAAGATAGAGATGTCTGCGCTGGTTATGCGTGCTAGTCCGCCATATGCAGAACAGCTGGTCTGTACAGCTAGTGGGTATCTTTCGGTACCGAAGAACTTGTAACAGGAACCAGCAACAAGGGTCATCCCAGGGGGACATACTGCATACAACAACATTCATAAATATGTATAAATATTGCAAAGAATGATATGCAGTAATTAGGAAAGGAGAATATTATACTTCTGGTACGTGTACTAGCATATTCAACTACAATTAGTTCCTTTTATTTGGAGTTGTTGAAATATAACGTGACACTTACCCGCCGACCGCCGACTTGCAGTTAAATGAGTATCTATCTAGTTGTAAAAGGGAACTCTCGTAAATTGAATTGTGTGGTATTGCTCGGGACCTCTCGTCTGGAAATGTAAACCCAAGCTCATTGCACACAAGGGATGCAATCTGTCTGTTGCTTGAGAGGTTGTCATCATAGCAAACCAGTCCAAGATCCACCATGCCATCCTGCAAAACCAGTACACCGTGAGTTTCATTAGGATCACCATCTGCCAAACGAAAACCTGGAGACGAAAAGGAAGGCAAAATTGTCATACAAACATAGACATGTATGATGTATCAGACTTATAGTCAACAAAAAAAG
This sequence comes from Echinarachnius parma, assembly GCA_037951105.1. NCBI lineage: Eukaryota > Metazoa > Echinodermata > Echinoidea > Clypeasteroida > Echinarachniidae > Echinarachnius > Echinarachnius parma. The sequence goes on along the minus strand of JBAMJV010008870.1, from coordinate 16,211 downwards.
CGTAGAAAGGTAGAAACTATACGTATTAAATAAGATCTGACTATTTGTGTCGGTCGATCAGTAGACTTCAACAATGATCACGGTCTATAAACAAATAAGATACAGAAAGATACCCTTAATTAAGATCAGAATGTAACATAATACTCTATCTCCCCCCAGGTCTTTGGTGCAAAAAACAACGAAAGTCTAACAGTGCGACAAAGACTTAAAATATGACCCAATGATCAACGATAAGTATAAAAATGTAAGAACAATAAACGTGAACGCGAACCAGCTAAAACGAAACCTAACACATGACGGAAGGTCATCAAAAAACTACCAAAACAATGAATGCAAGAGCCAAATATCATTTTAAAAGTCCAAGACATAAGGCAAATTGTTCGAGTGTCAATGTCACATATCAATGTCACATGTCATAGTCTGAGTGCCAGGCGGGTTTGGCTGGGCGACGGGTAGATCGTCTAGGAGGAGCACTGGCCCGTCCGGGGGGAGGCGACAACTGAGGGGCAACATCGACGGGCGTTAGCGGCCGCAACTGCGTGTCGACAGACGAGGGGACAGGAACAACCATGACAACCACAGATGGGCGAAGAGGACGACGGGGCGTGCCATGGACCGTTCCAGGAGAAGCAGCAGGGTTCGTCGGGGCTGCCCGGGCAGGGGGCATGACAGGTCCCGGCCGGCTGGTGGCAGGAGTGTCAGGGCACGTCAACGGTGGCACCAGGGGTGGGGCTGTCGCAGGGCCGGAAGCGGGATCCCCAGGCTGATCAGTAGGACGCGGCAGGGCCCCAAGGTCTGGCCGCAGGATTCAATTCATCATACGTTTATGAAGAAAAGTAAAAATGACGCGACAATCAGTATACGTTATAATAATGCACATATAATAACACTTACCATCTATCTGCGCGCTTGTGAACCAGGGTAAAATAACAGCAATCACAACCATTTGCAGTGTGTAGAAATCCATGATTAGAAAACGGTAATTGGTACCAAATTCCCGAGTCCAAATTATGATCTGCTAATTACTGCCAATATGTGACACAATGGCGGGCTGTGTGAAAAGTTCCTTTTGTTTGGTAATATTTTATATTATTCAATGGAAAACCCCACGCAAATAAATATAATGACTGTAATGAAAATGACATCATTATTGATTTTCACTCTCTCTATGTCTGTCTCTTCATCTCTCTCTCTCTCTCCCTCTCTCTCTCTCTCTGCCATTTATTTATGTTATACTTTACTTTTGTGGAATCCGGATGTTTTCCCTCGTCCAAATTTCTTCCTGAATACACTGGATAGCACCACGTGCGTAGCCACGGGGGACGGGGGAGCATGGAAGATACACGTACCCCCCCCCCCCCCCCCCCCCTCCTCCCCCAAATGTAACAAATACAATACAAAACAAAGGGGTAACATTAACAAATTTACATCGAGCGCTCCAAAAGTGATGCATGTGCATTTTCATAGTGTCAACACTATTCACATCGCGAACACACCGTGAATATACCATCAACACACTGTGAGTGTAATGTGATAACATTGTGATTACTGTGTTAGGAGTCTACTTCGAGTCTTGAGACAGCGTGCTCAGTGGGGACGCTATGGGAATAAAGTCCATCCTGTCAATCCCCTGTCTATAGCAACCAACCTGCCTATAGTGGCAGTTTAAACGTTCCCCGGCGTACTGTCTACAGCGGTCACCTGTCGACAGTGGACTCTCACTGTTTTCCGTAGATGGCCACTAAACACAGGTTTTTACTGTACTCCAATTAAACCTGGTTCACACAGTGTGCTCCCATGGCGGTCCGTATCGTGAAATGCAATGTCACTGTTGACACTGTGACACGACACGTTCTTTCCGGAACACCTCTCCCCCCCCCCCCCCCCCCCCCCCCCCCCTACACACACATATCAGTAAACACATTCTATGCCACTGTTTGAAAAAGAAAACAAATTCACTCAACCTTGCCTAGTCATTTATGGCAACGCAAAAATAGCAATATGTTTGCAAACATTTTACTTCCTTGTTTACTCTTCGTTCCAAATACCAATCGAGAATGGAACCACGGAATCCATTACATATCTAACAGGATACATGGAGTTAGCTTAGAGGGCATGTTTTATGTGGTATATATTTACGTATCGGTGGCATAGCCATACTGCACGAACACACACGCGGAGCAACCCTGTATATTGTTGACTTTGTTGTGAAACAGCACATGGCTGAATGCATTGAGTATGGTTTGTGAAACAATGCTGTTTGAAATTCCATCCATTTTGTATGTTTAATGTGGTAATTGCAACTGTAAAACAGTGCAATTTGAAATTTCTCAATACTCAATAAAAAAAAACTGCAATATAATGACATAGGTTTTGCAAATTGTAACAAAATTACAATTTTCTCTTTAATTTGTACTTACGTGAAGTAAATTTACCTGTTATTTGTACACATTTTGTTCCTAACGACCATACAAATACTTAGGCGAGACAAAATCTTGAAACAATTCTTGGTTATGAGCAGTTGTTTAGGGGAGGACTTACTTTTTGTGTTTATAAATAAATAGAAAACAAATGTTTCTTGCTTTCATACATGTATGTGTAGAGTGGAAGTAGTGTATTTATATTAATTATGACTCAGGAGTTGCCTGCGGAATTGAAGTCAAAGCAAATAAAGTTGCGTTAGTCCATAAAGCCAATTATACAAAATATACATACAAATTAATATTATAATTCAAAATATATAATTGAACATACACAATTAGCTTACTTTAAAATGTACATACATATGGATATTACTTCAAAAACAGATAATTGTACGTATATAATTAACTTACTTTCAAAATTACAATTTAAATATACAGTAAACAAGTGTTTCTTCTATGATTGAATAACATATGATAATTACAGTTCTTTAATTTAATCACAGTCAGTCAGTGGCGTAGCTACGCGGGGGCGGGGGGGGGGGGGGGGGGGGGCACGTTCTAACCCGCTCAATGAAAACAAATAACAGATCATAGAGGGAAGGTACATTACAGAATTAAAAAAATTAAATAAAATAAAACAAATACAGACAGTGTGCCCCCAACTCTTCACATACCCCAATCAGTCCCACCATGTTACTCCAAATGTACTGTTGAATATATAGTTGTAATTATTGTAATTTTGTGTGACGAAAGGTTAGATGCACGTATTTGTACCGACTTAACATACTACCGCAAAGCCTATACGAAACAACAACGTTATAGTCAATTATAAAGTCTTTTGTGTCATGTTAGTAAGTAATACCTATACAATAAAATGGTATGATTCACGTAAAACATTCTCCTCGTTGGTTGTTGCTATCTATAATGACGATATTTACAGTTAAACAATAATCATATCCAACTCTGAGCTTAAGTGTAGTATGTACATGCACATTTGACAGGCATTATTTTACTCCTCGAAAAGTTTGAGCGCCCTAAAATAGTAGCTTGGCTAAAGCCAAGGTAATAATACTCTTTACACATTTAAAGGGATAGTTGAGTTTTGGTATAGCGGGCGCTAAACAAAATAATTTTGTTTTGAGATAATGAAAGACTGAGTGTCACATTTGAAAGAGCATAACATTTTAATGACAAAATAAACTTTATTTGATCAAAATCGGTTCAGAAATGGCTAAAATATCCATAAACATAACCATTTGTAATAATTGTGGGGCCCCACAATTATTCGATAATTTTGAACCAGCCGTAAATTTGTTTTTAAATGCTTCCTCTTTTCAAAAAATTACAAATGAGGTTTTTAAATAGTTGTTGATTATCTCTCTATCTAATCACTATTTCAACAAAACATCACATGCACAATATTTAATTTAAAATGGTTGAAACCAATCAGTTTGAGAGAGCACACTCTTGAGTTTTAACGGCTCTTTTTAAATGATAACAGGCTTTTTACTAAGTCATTTTTAATTTTGTATTCCTTTTGAGCATGGAGGAGTTATAACTGTGAGTTTGTAATGTAATTGTGCAGATTTTGGTTACTAAAATTCAGTTTGACCAAAACTGTACTCTCTTTACCAAAACTCAACTATCCCTTTAACGTATAAACTATTCATATCATCATTACGAAGAGAACTACTCAAACAATTTTACTACATCATAATGGTGCTCATGTTATATAAGGTATGTGATATCAGGCATTTTGAAGATTTTCTGTGATGTGCTGCAGTAAAATGTTTTTATCTATATACACCGTGTTTGTAAATGAATTCTCACTGATCAATTTAATCACTTTTAATTAATCTGAGTGTATTTTTTAAATGTCCAACTGTAAGGGTACACATCATACAAGATAAACATTATATCAATAAATCGTTTTACATTGTATACAACATAATTTTATTACAATTTGACATAAACATAACGTACAATGCATACATACAATAATAATAATAATTATTGTCTTAAACAGAAACGAAAACCATGTACAACTACAACAAAAAATTAAATCTTTGTATATCATACAATTTGCCACAATGAAGGGATCCACTAACAAGCACGTCTTGTAGGTTGTTGATCCCCAAGAAATAACCAAATAAAGTGTATAAAGAAGGTAAGAGTGTAACAAATAAAACATATTTTGCATAGTATTCTTATAATTTGGAGACAAAAATATATGCATGGAAAAGTGAGTTCACAAAATTTACAAAGATGGAAAACAACTATAACGTTTATTATTTGAAATAGCTTCAAACTGTCAACACTTGTGTTTGTCTTTGCTTATTATGGTAGTTCTTTGTACATCGTTATCCACACTCCAAATTATGCCATAAAGTCATTTTAGACTGGGGTTTTCTGCAATGCAAATTGCTGTTACTGTTGCTGCATTCATTTACAATGATTCATAGAATCATGTATACATTATATAATAGTTTGCATTTTAGCGGAGAAGTGTATAACATTAAAATCATATCAAATTCACATTCACGTAATTTCATGTCAGTTGTGTTTATTCTTCTCAGTTCTCCCCATACAAGACGTTATCAACCATTCCATAGTCACTGCCGTCACCGATGTTAGTAGGCTCTGTACGCGCATGCGCGGGAGTGATTTCGCTGTAGGTATCAGATGGATTCGTCGATATGTGGACGGGGGGTGGAGGGTCGACGTACGCGTACTCATAATCGGCCGTGCCGCCATCACCAGCACCTATAGAAATACAACATAACAATATAATAGTTAATAAATGAATAAATAATTAAACAAAAAAACAAATAAAGACATGATAGAACATGCCTCTAATCATAAGTATTTAGGAGTAATTATATGTTTATTGCACTTTCTATCGGTTCGTTTTCTATCTGATCTTGTGTAGGAAGATATCTCAACGATTCTATTAAAGTCTAAAACTCCACGTTCTTACCCAAGCTATATTTGATCATAAGACAATCAAGGATCAATAAGTGAACAAATAAACAACATTTGTACAAAATACCTGGCGTGGTCTGCTCGACCCCTGGTTCCGTGATGTACTCGTTCTCGGCTACGAAGAGCGGTTCATGCGACGTCAGTGCAGACAGCGCCGCGGGATCGTCTGATTGGTCAGAAGTTATCGTTGTCATGCCAACAGTTGGCTTTACAGTAGCAGGCGAGGCATAGTCCGAACCTTTAGTTTTTCTGTTGAAAATGATAATTACATGTATCAGTGAAAGGAGATATGGGGGCAGGAGGGGGGAGATGCGGAGTCATAAGTATTAACAAATAATAACGTAATAATAATAATTTTGTTGAAACAACTGAACTAAAACCAATACACTATACCAATGTGGATATCACGTTTATGTAATATTGACAATTAACATTAGGTGAACATTATTCTGATCAATCTACAGTTCGAACTTCGTGGACGATATCAGTGGCGTAGATCTGTTTTGAGAAGTGGGTGGTACGGTGCGAGGGAGCGGAGCGACCTAGCCCCGAATGCGCGAAGCGCCCGAGGGGGGAAGGTGTGGGGAAGGGGTATCCCCCCCCCCCCTCCCACGGTAGGGGTATCCCCCTCCAACGGTAGGGAGCTTTTGAAATGTTTCACTCAAAATAATGCAATCTGGTGCATACCTTGGGAGGAAATTTGATATACTCTAATTAAACAAAGCATGACTTAAATCATCTTCCTCATGATTAGACGGATATATTATTTTTTTTTAAAGTGATTTTTATTCCTCCATATATAACATTTACATTTGAATATACATACTAAACAAAACATACATATACAATTATAATGAACGAAAATAGAAATGGTTATCTTGCATACATAAACAAATACAAATCAACTGTATATTCAATATCCTGACTTCATAACATAAACATAATGGAGGTTATATAACTAAAGATAAAAGGAACTAAAACATGCTCCTTTACCCCCCTCCCCCCCCCCCCATTTAGCCCAAGAAAAACCCCATCCCCACCTAACCACCGAGCACACCACAGTCACACACATACCTCAGACACCCATTCCAGTATATCTGCTCGATTTCAACCTAAAGAGTAATTAATTAACAATATAGAAAGCTGTCACATTCAATTAAAAGAGTAGAGACCCAGAACCTTAATAATAATTAACAAATTCCCTATAATTCTAACAAAATAAAATTAATCATATTACATGTATTTTATGGTGTTCCCACTTTTGTAAGTGAACTCTTAATTTACCCTTTTTAATAGCCACTTTTTTTTCTTCTTCTTCATAATCCAAAATAATTTTCTGTACTTTCCGTACAGAAGGAAGTACACCTTTTATTCTAAAAGAATAAATAGTATGTTTTAACAAGAAAATAATAGAGTTACAATACTTAACTCTATGCGATCTACCTGCCAGTCCTACACAAATTATTTTCCAATCAACATTCCTAATTTCAATCAAATCAAAATATTCTATTATATCTAACCAAAACCTTTGTACGTATAAGCATTTTAAAATAAATGTGAATATGTCTCAATCTCATTTTTACAAAAAGAGCATAAATTATCCATAACAAATCCAAACCTAAATAAATGTTCTTTCGGATATACAAACACAAACAAACTTACACACACACACACACACACACACGCACACACACACGCACACACACGCACACACACGCACACACACGCACACACACGCACACACACGCACACACACGCACACACACACGCACACACACGCACACACACGCACGCACACGCACGCACACACACGCACACACACACGCACACACACACACACACACACACACACACACACACACACACACAAACATCCCACCCACAAACACAAAAACATGCACGCACCCTAAATGCATGTCTATACTAATTTGGGGGAGGGTATGGGAGGAGGTTTCCCCCTCCCACCTGGAGAAAGTTTTGAGATTGGTGTTTAAAATAATAATACTTTTGAAGTATGGTTATTATTATTAATTATACTCATAATAATTGTTATTATGCATTTTATTAACATTTAACTTTGAAAAAAGTGGGGGGAGGGGGGGGGTGTGTTTGTACAGGCCATCCCCTCGCACCAAAAAGTGTGGGGGATATATCCCTCCTTCTCTCCGGGATCTATGCCCGTGGACGATATCATAATTATGTAATTATGCGGGATAGACGTTTTTGAGTCTGTTTCTTTTCACGTTGTCCGGAAAAAAATAAAAACGCTAATTTTTTAAAGAAGATTAATTGCTTCAATTAATTCAAATCCTCTAATAAAAGAATAAAACATGTGTTTAGGGGGTATTTTGTTTCTCCATCGTTATTGATTTAATTTAGAAGTGTACAAACCAATTGCAATTGACCACTAAAATGCCAGTTAAATCATCGCTCATTTATCGGGCAAATTACATTCGTTGAGCATAACACTTTCACACAACACCATTACAGGTTTGTACAAATCCTCAAAACCTCAATTGAAATTCTAGCGGTTCCCTCATACCTTGTAAAGCATGGGACAGGTATCGGTTTTTCAAATTTCCCTTTCGTTAAAAGGATTTTTACGATTGAAGTGTTCAGATGTTAAATTATCCACTGGATCGCCAAAATCGTGTACAAAGTGAGTGCAATGAGTTAGTGAATATCGCTTGGCATTTTTGCTCATTACTCGGCCATATAACGTCAATTTAACTTGAAATTTGCACACAACACCCAGTGGACATATCAGATAGCAACAATATACATTGTATAAACTATACTCATCACTTTTTGCACATGTCAACAAAGTACTAAGTGCAATTCTGTTACACCACATTTTTTTCACCGCTCTTGTCAAAACACCTACGAATTTACTATTCTTCAATTAAATTACCTTTTTCGACGATAGACAAGTAACAGCGCGGCAATGACGAGAGATATTATGACCACCACACCCGCGATGACGATATAGATGACTACATAGTCGTCGGGAAAAAAATAGATAATGATGTTTGTTTAGTATGTTTCGATTTTCGCTGAGAAAAGCAAAGTTGGGGTGATTATCTCCTTCAGGACTGGTCCGAAAAAACTTTGTCAGGGGTCTATGGGGAGAATGTTATAGCAAAATCAATCAGTCCTGAACCGGTTAAGAAATGGACGTGTGAGGTTAATCTATATCCATGGATAAATACTGCATGTAGGTTGGTTTAGTGACAAAGTGAGAGAGACAAGACCAACATGATTTAGATGTTGGGTTGATTGGACGTGATCGAATAAGTGTGGTATTTATATAATTATCACATCGTATACAATATTTAAAACCAATTCTGCAGTCTCTCATTTAATCTTGCTTTGTTTATTAATTTAAATGTATTAGTAATTTTACGGAATTTCTTCAATTTATGTAATTCATTGTAGACGATTAAAACTGAAATTTTTACCGATTGTGGAACAAATCTTGTACATTTACATTGTCATGATTATTATAGGTTTTCCCGTCCATTTTAACACTTTTTTCATTAAATTTTACAAATTTGTACTTCAATTTCGTCCCGATAAGTCGAGAATGTGCCAATTCCAACTTCAATTTCGGCTATGTTGACCAACTTGACACAAAGTCCATTCAATTTAGTCGTTAGTCACGCATTTTCGTCGATTACAATTCAAATTCGTCGGTCACAGTTGCTGAACACATCTGTGACTGACAAATTCGAATTGTACTGGACAATAGTGTGTGACAAATAACTAAATTAAATGGACTTTTAGTGAAATCGGTCGACCATAGACAAAATTTAAGTTGGCATTGGTACATTCTCGGGTTCTCGGGAAGAAATTGAGGTACACATTTATACAAATGAATGACAAAAGTGTTAAAATGGATGGGAAAACCTATGTATTGTGTTTTTTCAATTGACATGCATTTTAAAAAATTTGTTGGAGTTGGAAAATGTGAACTTGAAATTTAACTCGTGAGAGAATGATGGACAGATGGAACTGACGTCTAAGCAACTTTCAATGGGAATATGCTTTGTCATGTAATGTGTGTTTATGAGTAACGGTTTAAGACTTACTAGGAAGCCCTGTTCGGCTTTTCGTTGCGTCCTCTTCTGCAGAGAATAAAGGGACAACGAAATAACATGAAAACAAATTGTTCGCAATTTATTTGATAGACAATTATTCTCAGTATAAGGTGGCAAATATCAACCCCTTGCCTACGGGAACATGTGGATTTTATCATCTTGAAGGGAACGAGTCAAACTCAGTATAAGGGTATACGGTAAAATCGTGCATTGCATGGCATCGTCTACATGTTATTTCTTCAAATTGGTTGTTGCTTTCACAATTATTTACCTATCCAAATCCCATCAAAATGTGTTACACTGCCCGCGGTAATGTCCAGAATATAAGTGACTCTTTAAGGGACTTAGTAACATTGTCCAAATCCTCAAAATCCAATTGGAATTCTAGCGGTATCCTCGTACCTTGTTTTATTCGTATTAATAATAAAAGCGTGGGACAGGTTTCGGTTTTTCAAATTTCCATTTAGTTCAAAAGATATTTACGATTGATGTGTTCGGATATGAAATTATCTACAGGATATTTGCAGCCGTGTACAAAGTAATTGTAATAAGTAAGTGAATATCACTTTGCATTTTCGCTAATTTCTCGGCCAAAAAACATTCAAGATTAAATATCCGTTAAATCACACAACTAATTCCCCATATCATACACGTGAATGATAAATGGGGGAGTTAGTTGTGTGATTTAACCTTGTAAACAAATTGACATTGAAATCAGAAATATATATACATACATTGTTATTCAAGCAAGCTAGCACAAAAGCTTGTTTAGCAATGACATTGTCACTGATTTGCATATGTTTGATAACCGATGTTAGTATACATACTCGAGAAATCTGTGGCAACTTCGGGGTCTGGTGTTGGTGTGGGCGTGGGCGTGGTAACCTGTTCAGACGGTGTCGCTTGAGGAAAAAAGGTCGATAAAGTAATAAGTCGAATCATTGTTACTGCATAGCAAAATACAGTTTTACATAATTACTAAATAATGCTAGTAGTGATATTATGTGCATCCAATCTTTTCCTCTCATTTAACTCTATCTCTTATGTACAACTATGTTATTGTATGTCCGATACAGATTACCTATGTATCAACTAAGCTACAAACTGTTCTACGTTTACCTATATCAATTTGCATATCATTTTACCAAAAACATATTAATCAGCATAGCCACAGTAAAGGCAATCGTTGAAACTATCTGAAAGATTGATAAAATAAAAGATAAAGGGAGGAGCGAAGGGGTAGATGACATAGGCATATTCAGCACATCAAATTCAGGGCAAACCATGTCAAATTCAGTGCAAACTATGTCAAATTCGTGCAATACCATGTCATATTCTGGCAAATTCATGTCATATTTTGGCAAAATAATGTCATATTCGGGCGAACTCGTGTAAAATTCGGGCGAAGTCATGTCATAGGCAATATATAATGTACCTTTTCTGACAAAATCGTGTTATTCGGACTAAACCATCAAAACATTTTCAGGCATCAAAGCGGCTAAAACCCCTTTTTCTCCTGCACGTCAGGCGAAAAGAGGGAAGAATGATTCGGGCAAAAAACCTCAGCCCCTTGGAAAAATGGGCCCGTATTCCCATGGAAGAGGGAGGGAGAGGGGAAACTATATTAAACTTATACTTACGATTGCAGACAACACCTGCAAAACCCTTACAACTTGAGTCAGTGATAGTAGTCGCGTTTGGGCTTTGGTTAAACTCGCAGAATGAACTGGGATCTAGAGGGAGAAAGAAGAAAACTGTCATCTGGTCATTAATTACGTAAAAAGTTTTTTTTTTAAGGCAGATTTATTTCTGCAGTTATACAAATAACATTTTTTCCCCATACAGTACAATAAGAAAACAAAGAAATTAGAATAGTTATGGGCAAGTCCAAGCTATTTGTTTGCTGTAACGCGTGGGACATTTGAGCGAATAAGAGACCTTAACTCTTATAAGAAATATTGAAATATTATTTGTTTTATTTTTAGATTCTTTGGAGCAAATTTTATCAAATGCCAAAACAAATATTGAAATCACCAATGCATTAAAAAGTTATGCCACTTTATGCTTTCATAACGCGTGTGACATTCTGGTCCCACGCGTTACAACATTTTAAAGTCGCATAACTTATTAATGCATGGGTGATTTCAATTTCTTTTTTGGCATTTGATAAAATTTGCTCCAAAGAATAATTTAAAAAAAATTGGGTTTCAATATAAGAGTTAGGTCTCTTATTCGCTCAAATGTCCCACGCGTTACAGCTACAAAATAGCTTGGACTTACCCTTATACAATCATAATAATATATATGTGACAAAAATGTATCCATATTATTATAAAAAATAAATGCATGCAGTAGACCAGCCATCATATAAGCAAGAGCTTCAGTGGATGGTGGCCTGGGAGGCCGGGAGGGGGAAGCTACATGGTGACAAAAGGGCGTTGTATAACAATATTCAGATCGTCACCTATATGCGCAATTTTATTTGTAAAAATTGTTTTAAAAAATAAAAAATAAGTGAAAGCGTGTTGTGTGGGTCATCAGTACACATGCAAACGTGTGCTTGTTTCGTAGTGTATCCGTTCAAAGCGTGCACTATAGAGTGTATGTACCTGCGGGTGCGGGTGCAAAACACACGTATTATGTCTTCTGTACAGTTTCGCACCATAAAATGGCTAATATATAATGTACCAATGACGACTAAAATGTAAATATAGAATAAGCCATTACAAAACAATTTAACAAAATTACATGAATGAAATGATCAGAGTGACTTTGAAGGAGTCTAAATTGAATATTTTAATATAAGATTAGTTTTTTTCATATACCTTAGGTTTGATCAATATCAGATAGATTTCAGTTGTTTTAGTAATCGTATGTAACGTATGTAATGTATTGTTTTAGTTGTAGGGTTCGCTGGTATACAGGTTTATACTTTATAGCAACCGCGAAATGTACATTTACATTGTGTCCTTTTCTGTTACTGTATGAATTATTTTATGTATGCCAAATAAATATAAAAAGTACGAAAATGCACATGTATATACAGAATATTTTTGCATCGATATAAAGTAAATATGTAAGTAATTTGTCATGATAATCTCTTTAAAGGTAACCTTGAGTATTGGTAATTTCCAAAGTGCCCCCCCCCCCCCCCCAAACGGATTTGGTTGATTTCAATTCCATATGAAAGATTATCGGAAAAAAAAAACATGGGAAATAATAATAATTCCCATTCAAATGCTCTAATTGTTGTGAAATTTGCTTTCAAAATTTTTATAAAAGTGATTGACGTCCGGGTATCACTTTTTAGAGAACGCTAGCGCGAGGCGCAAGCGTTCTAGGTCCTCTTAAAGGGAAAGTTGAGTTTTGGTAGAGAGGGCGCTAGATTACTTAATTGGTTTGTGAGGTAATGGAAAACTGAGTGTAAAATTTGAAAGAGCATAATATTTAAACAATAAAATCATCTTTGTTTGATAAAAATCGGTTCAGAAACGGCTGAAATATCCATAAATATAACAATTTGTAATAAACTCGGGGCCCCGGGTTTATTAGAGAATTTTGAACCAGCCGTTAAAAAAAAAAATAAATGCTTCCTCTTTTCAAAAAGTTACAAAATAGGTATTTAAATAGTTGTTGGTTATTTCTCTATCTAATCACTATTTCAACAAAGCATCACATGCACAATATTTTATTCAAAATGGTTGAAACCGATGAGTGTTTAGAGAGCGCCCTCTTACGTTTTAACGGCTCTTTTTGAATGATAACATGATCTTTACTACGTCATTTGTAATTTTGTGTTCCTTTCTAGTTATAACTATTAGTTTGTAATGTAATGATGTAGGTTTTGGTTACTAAAATTCAGTTTCACTAAAACTGTACTCTCCTTACCAGAACTCAACTATCCCTTTAATACGGGACTGAAAATTAATATTTGTAAGCACGCTAATTGTGCTTAAAACTATACATATGATACGGTACTTACCCCCAATTCACTCTACATTATGTGATCCAACTATCGGGTGGATTAAAATTATGATTTTTCCCTCCATTCCGCAAAAAATCAGTGATATATGCGCCTCCTCTACCTCTTTTCATGTGTTAGCGCGACTCCGAACATAATACATGTACATAAATATGCGCGGTAACTATTACCGCGCATTACAGTCCCGTATTAGGAGGACCTAGAACGCTAGCGCTTCTCTCTAGAGTTAATTTGACACTTGAGTTGTAACGGCTCTTTTTGAATGATAACAGGGGTTTACTTTGTCGTTTGTAATTGTGTATACTTTTCGAGCATGGTGAAGTTATAACTATTAGTTTGTACCGTAATCGTGCAGGTTTTGGTTACTAAAGTTAAGTTTGACCAATACTCAACGTTACCTTTAACTATTATACTTTTTAAAAGAATCCCCATACAATGTTTACAGCAATACCAACTGCATATTCAGTATAATGCTTCAGAAAAAAAATATATTTGCTTATATAATTTTAAGCCCTAAACTTAACAAAATGTTCATGATAGTCGTTTACCTGTGTTGTTACACGTTTTGTACGTTTCTAAGACGTATGAGTCTGAAGCAGAAGCATCTGGGAGTTCGTTCAGGTTTCTATATTCGGCCAGGCCAGGGAACCCTAGCTCGTGACACATGGCCCCCGCCGCCGCCGCGTCGAGCCAACTCCTCCCGTCACAGACATAGCCCACCGTGTCATTGGTAGATGTCTCCAAGATCACGACGAGCCCTTTGTTCTCGTTGTCGCCGGTGAGTTCGATACTAGGACCTTGGGAGAATGTTCGTTAGTGCGCTATTCTGAATCAGCAGATAGAAACTTAAATTCGCTATTACACAATATAATACCTACATACAAACAAACAGGGTTTCATATAATGAATACAGTCAAACCTGTGTATAGTGACCACCCAAGGGAAACAAGAGAAGTGGCCACTGTAGACAGGTAACCTCTATAGACAGGTTCCATAGCATTTTTTTCTCTGCCAGAGATCACTTTTGATGGCCACTATGCGCAGGTTGGCTGCTATAGACAGATGACCACTGGCACGTGATTGTAATTGAAAACCGACGTTCTTCGTGGATGTATAGTATCGAATTTAAATTTGTATAATGTTCGTTACACACTATGATGTAAAGTTCCAGCAACGTGTATTTTAGAGCAATTTCATTCAAATGACAAGAGTTTTGAAGTACCATGCATAATATATGACAATATAGTAATCATCAGTCGTCCTAGCTTTTCAGATGTAGTCCGCTACTGAGGGGTAGGGATAGGCAGAAATTGTAATTGTAAGTAGTTTGTCGCCTGCTTAACTCAGTAGTGAAGTAGCATATAGGAAAACAAGAAGTGGACTTACGAGTACATTCCTCTAGAAAGTCGGCACAGCAGTCAGCGAATCTGACACACTCGTTGTTACACTGGACAGTCATGTTGTTGACTCCCGTTGTACATCTGCCAGCACATGAAGTAGGCCCTGAATAATGAAGTAGATACTTGTGCAAGTGTTATATAGTACTTAAAAATAAAATGGACACGACGAAAAGCAGTCGGATCGGTGTTGAAACGGCTTGCGTGCGTGCGTTTGCTATAATTATGTGTGTGGGGTGGTGGGGAGGGGGGGGGGGGGGGGAGGGGGGGGGCAAAGAGGGACCCAACAATTTATGTGATGGAAGACATGGGGTACCAAAAGTGTTATGTACTTTATAAAGTATATTTTCGGCCATAGGGGGAGGGAGAGGGGCAAATCAATCACATGAGGCAATGGGCCACTGTGCTATACATTATCCATGTGGCTCTACGGCAAATTGTTCACCCAAGAGGACCGTCGACAGCTAGCAAAAATGTATTTGTTCAAAATTTACCCTTTAATGTTCCCAGCCAGTGTTCCCCTCCCCCCTATTCAGATACATATAACATCATATGTGGTGTAGCTATACGGGAGAGCACATCGGGCAAATGCCCCCCCCCCAAAAAAAAAACAAACCAAACATATCAAACAAAAACACACACACACACACATCCCTCCCAATCCTTTGACAAAAACACTAAACAAAATCAAGAAGAAATATTTCGAAAAAATTAGAAATACATATAGGATGGTGCCCCCGGAATATTCGTGTGCCCGCGCCCCAATCAGTCCCATCACGCTAAGCCACATATTTGGGCATCATAAGCGATGTCGATGGTCATCAACTTACATACACATTTCCTGTCGGTAGTCCCGACAGCCAGTCATCCATTGTCCATAGACATCCACTGTCACACTGACAAATCCCACCCAACGGTGTACTGTGTAGAACATCCTGTCCCGCACACGACGTTGCCTCTTAACTCCTACAATTCAATCAATGTTAAAAAGTTGAGAGAAGAAATACAGCAATTACTTTGAGTAAATACGGACTTTGTCCTACATATAGTTATATCTATGTTTGAAATTTTGGTTTTGGGTATAGTTGTGGGGCCTACGCATCGAGAAGTTTGAAACACATTAAAAAAATAACAAGATTATATTGATAAGTTTAGATATTTTCCTTGAATATACACAATTCTTTGTGGTAGTTAATATTTGATTATATGTTTTTTAGTTGGAAACCACGTATTATTTGTAACCTGTCTTTTTCTCCTCTATAGCGCAAAAGGGACAATGCTCACGACTTCGTGTTATGTGCATGGTTATGAAAAGTCACGTCATTGTCAA
>JBAMJV010008869.1:0-48202 GCA_037951105.1 Echinarachnius parma | reverse complement strand
TAGTGTCTATTGATTATATGTTTGCTATAGGATGAACCAATGAATCGATTAAAGGGAGTACACTGCATTATAGCAATGGCAGATTTTGGGCACATTCTGTTCGAGACCCCACCTGTAAACAAACATAGAGAAGTACTCAGCCAATGAAGCAAAGCGAATTGTTTTTAAAAAGTGGTGTCATTTTTAAAGAGGAGGTAATTGGCTAATCCACGGATGCAGAAAGGATATAAACATGCAGGTCTCAAATAAATGAGAATAAGGTGGCTCAAAAAAACCTTCCAAACGTTTTTGTGAGTTTATATTGTGCAAATTACACACACAAACACAAGCACCCACCAACAGTATATGAATCACACATGTACAATGGCACACTATAGCATGCACCCGGCACCACACAACACAAGCACCCACCCACACACACAAGCAGACAGGACACATATACACACACACACCCGACACAAACAAACACACAACAAAACAGAAAACACACACAAACATGCAATATGTACATGTAGCCTATACTATATAGATTTACCAAACGGAACAAAATTGAGGCAAAGTTTTGTTCCGTTATTCATCAATTTTAGTTTATTCAAACTATAAAAACATGCACAGGGAATCTCTATGGATTCTATAATAATCTTAATCATTGAAACGACTTCAAAAATGCTTAGGTCTTTCTGATATACTCTCAAAAGGATAATACTCAATAGCACTATCTTGATATGTTTTTAAAAAAAATACATGTACATGTACAGCATGTACACCAAGTTTTCTCTTCATAATTGGGGAAAAAGATTACACAATTGTACAGTGAAAGGGGTAGTACAGTTTTGGTAAGGACTGAGCTTTAGTAACCAAAACCTGCACAATATTACAAACTAATAGATATAACTCCACCATGCTCAAAAAGGTATACAAAGCATGTTATAAATAGAGAGATCATGCAAACAACTATTTTAAAAACCTCTTTTTTGAACATTTTTTTGAAAAAGTGGTAAGCATTTTTTAAATATTTTTTTTTCAAAAATCATTGAATATATCTGGGCCCCAGATTTTATTACCATTTGGAAATATTTATTGAATATTTTCAGCCATTTTCTGAACCGATTTTGATCTAAATGAAAGTTTATTCTGCCATTAAAATTCTGCCATCTCACAGAAAAATTATTTCGTGCAGCGCTCTCTATACTAAAACTGAACTACCCCTTTAATATAGCGACATTAAAATACCCATCCATTATCCATATTTGCTCATGAATGCATTTAATGTAATAGTAATAATGATGATGATAATAATAATAAATAATATATTAAATACATGTATTTAAAAAGAAATATTATTAAATAGTGACCTAGATGACCGTTTGGCATATAGGACCTATGCATAGTGGTACGATAGGGGTTAATGAAGAATGCTCAATTCAAAACATTAAAAAGGTAAATTGTAAGTTTAAAAAAAAAATAGACCAGCATTTGTCGCTGGGCAAGTAAAAGGACAAATTGACGGTATCGATAGCAAAAAAACGACCAACTTTTTTTTGAAGAAACAACATTTTAGGGAATTATTTTTTTCAAATGCCAAATTCAGTAACTATGTTTAGCAAAAAAGTAAGGTAGGCTTTATACTTTATAGCCAAGTCGTTTAATTGGGTGTATGCTCAGTTCTTTTTAACGGAGTTATTACGCATTTCTTATTTTGTCTTTATTGCATGCCGATAATGCGCCGATATCATGCATGCAGAAAGGGCAAAATGCAAATTGCCCTTTTACGCACATTGATAATTGCACAGCCAATGCGCCCGATTAATTGGCAGTAATTATGGGCAGCAATAAGGACAAAGCGCATTTTGTCTTTATTGCTGCCATATCATATGCGCGCGTTCAGTCGTGTACATGCCAAACATGCAAAAGGGTAATTTTGTTGCCGCTTCAATTAGAATTGGTTAAAATTGTGGCCTTACGTATGTGCAGATATTGTAACCAATGCTGTGTGTTTACGGAAAAGTAGTCAAATAACACATTTCATTCGTTATAAGTGTATTGATTCTTATTCAAATGACACCTCTCGGCAGTTCGTGAAAAACGATTTTGTCCTTTCTTTATCCCAATTACGCGCAATTTTTTCTTCTTTTTGTCCTTTCGCAATGTTTTATTTTCTCAAAAAGTAGGGCACATATGGGGATTCTTAATATATCATCGGATAGGTATTTAAGTACTCTATCTGAAAATAAAATAAAAACAAAATCGATATTTAACGATAATATTGGCCATTTTGCCTTTTTACGTGCAGCGATGATTTATATTGTGCCATCAATATAGAAATTATATTCCAATACCCTATACTGTACAATATAGTGTGCAATTGTATATCATAAAATAAAGTATTTCAATTGGTAGTATGGAGATGTACCTGTATACAGGTTGGCATACTGGTACATACAAACATGAGCTGATTTATTTTTAAGTTGTAATGTACGTGTACAACGATTAATGCTTACACTGACTAGATGAAGTCAAGTTTCTATGTCAGTGGCTACGATCACCTGAATTTATACCAAGTTGTATAATCAAACAAAGTATACTCTGGTAGTAACAACTTCACAACAAGATATCTGATATACGTTCGAGGTAGATTCAATGGGCCGATGGTACTCGTTATAATGAAGTTTCATTGTACACATTTTAATGCAAAGTGATGTTTTTGATCTATTGTGATTTAATTTGGTGAGCACTAAAATATATATCAGCTCTTGCTAAATTAAAATAAAGAGAAAATCAAACATGTTTAAACATTATATCATTGATACAAAAATGCTACATACATAATTCATGCAGTCACTCCTTCAACTTAGAAAACCTACAAATTTGCTGCAACAGATAAATGTTGCAATAATCGACAGCCCACTGGTGTCGATTTAGTATACCATTATAATACAAAAGTATGATTAGATGGCTATTCCTTGCAGGGTTAAATGGTTCTTAACAATGTCTGGTATAAGAAAGAAAAATATGACATAGCAGTTGCTAAGAAGGCAATTGTCCAGCTCCAACCCACTACCAAAAGTCTGAATCATAAAAAGGCAAATGATTTAGACTAAGCGTTTCTTCTTGTAAGCTGGCAGCAAGCTCATGGCTTTGGGT
Source organism: Echinarachnius parma (assembly GCA_037951105.1). Taxonomy (NCBI): domain Eukaryota; kingdom Metazoa; phylum Echinodermata; class Echinoidea; order Clypeasteroida; family Echinarachniidae; genus Echinarachnius; species Echinarachnius parma. Next base: position 45,058 of record JBAMJV010008869.1, on the reverse strand, counting down.
TGTTTCCCTTTGCAGTTCACTTGTTACTACAGTAACCTCATTGATAATGCCGAGATCAACCAACTTATCATCCTGACCCAGTGTTTCTTGTTGCTGTCCACTGGAACAGGGTTCTTTGCTCTCCTTTGGATCACTTGTGGCATGGTATTCCTGTTTGTGCAAGTTGAGTTGTCCTGGTCGCTTGAAACCTTTATCACAAATTTCACATTTCAGAGGATAGACTCCAGTATGCATTACCACATGTTCTTTTAGATGAATATTCAGACGAAATTCTTTGCTACAATATGGACAAACATGTCGCTTTTTTACAACTTTCTTGATCTGATTGGAAGATTCCCTATTCTGGTTATGGTGACATATTTTGTGTTGAAGGAGAAATCTAGTTCTCCGAAATCCTTTATTGCATACTTCGCATCTCAGGGAGTACACTCCAGCATGAACCAATAAGTGCTCTTTCAAATGACCTGGTGTTAGGAATCCTTTGCCACATTTGTAACACATATGAACCCGACTCTTTCCCTTCGCTCTCGTTATTCCCCTTGGCATATATCCATCTTCCTGTACTTCAGAAACATAACTGGTTTGTCCAGGATCCTCCAGCATGTTAAGATTATGAATTGGTGCTTCATCTGGATGTGAACTGGAAGCAGATTCATTGATTTGGGTCGTTTCGCTTTGCTGTACATTTGTTGGCTTGTATCCGTCTTCCTGTACTTCAGAGACATTACTGGTTTGTCCAAGTTCTTCTGGCTGTTTATGTTGACTTGGTGTCATTTCTTGAGAACTGGAAGCGGTTTCCTTGCTTCGGATTGTTTTCCTTCGCTTTCCTCTCATTGGCTTACACCCATTCCCCTGTACTTCACAAACATCATTGGTATCTCTGAGATCATTCAACTGATTATTCTGATCTGGTGTTTCTTGTTGCTGTCCACTGGAACAGGGTTCTTTGCTGTCCTTTGCATCACTTGTGGCATGGTATCTCTGTTTGTGCAAGCTGAGTTGTCCTGGTCGCTTGAAACCTTTATCACAAACTTCACATTTCAGAGGATATACTCCAGTATGCATTACCACATGTTCTTTTAGATGAATATTCAGACGAAATTCTTTGCTACAATATGGACAAACATGTCGCTTTTTGACAACTTTCTTGATCTGATTGGCAGATTCCTGAATATAGCCATGATGAAATTGTGTGTGTTCATTAAGGAATCTAGTTCTCCTAAATCCTTTATTGCACACTTCACATCTCAGGGGGTATACTCCATGAACAGATAAGTGATCCTTCAAATCACCTCGTTTAAGGAATCCTTTGCCACATTTGTCACACATATGAACTTGACTCTTTTCCTTCGCTCTTGTTATTCCCCTTGGCATATATCCATCTTCCTGTACTTCAGAAACATAACTGGTTTGTCCAGGATCCTCCAGCATGTTTAGATTATGAATTGGTGCTTCATCTGGATGTGAACTGGAAGCAGATTCATTGATTTGGGTTGTTTCGCTTTGCTGTACATTTGTTGGCTTGTATCCGCCTTCCTGTACTTCAGAGACATTACTGGTTTGTCCAAGTTCTTCTGGCTGTTTATGTTGACTTGGTGTCATTTCTTGAGAACTGGAAGCGGTTTCCTTCCTTCGGATTGTTTTCCTTCGCTTTCCTCTCATTGGCTTACACCCATTCCCCTGTACTTCACAAACATCATTGGTATCTCTGAGATCATTCAACTGATCATTCTGACCTGGTGTTTCTTGTTGCTGTCCACTGGAACAGGGTTCTTTGCTGTCCTTTGCATCACTTGTGGCATGGTATCTCTCTTTGTGCAAGTTGAGTTGTCCTGGTCGCTTGAAACCTTTATCACAAATTTCACATTTCAGAGGATATACTCCAGTATGCATTACCACATGTTCTTTTAGATGAGTATTATTACAAAATTGTTTGCTACAATATGGACAAACATGTCGCTTTTTGACAACTTTCTTGATCTGATAGGAAGATTCCTGAATATAGCCATGATGAAATTGTGTGTGTTCATTAAGGAATCTAGTTCTCCTAAATCCTTTATTGCACACTTCGCATCTCAGGGAGTACACTCCAGCATGAACCAATAAGTGCTCTTTCAAATGACCTGATGTTAGGAATCCTTTGCCACATTTGTTACAGACATGAGCTCGATTTCCTTCTTTCCCTCTCGTTATTCCCCTTGGCACATATCCATCTTCCTGTACTTCAGAAACATAACTGGTTTGTCCAGGATCCTCCAGCATGTTTAGATTATGAATTGGTGCTTCATCTGGATGTGAACTGGATGCAGATTCATTGATTTGGGTTGATTTGCATTGCTTTACACTTGTTGGCTTGTATCCACCTTCCTGTACTTCAGAGACATAACTGGTTAGTCCAAGTTCTTCTGGCTGGTTATGTTGACTTGGTGTTATTTCTTGAGAACTGGAAGCAGTTTCCTTGCTTCGGGTTGTTTTCCTTCTCTTTCCTCTCATTGGCTTACACCCATTCCCCTGTACTTCACAAACATCATTGGCATCTCTGATATCATTCAACTGATCATTCTGATCTGGTGTTTCTTGTTGCTGTCCACTGGAACAGGGTTCTTTGCTTTCCTTTGGATCACTTGTGGCATGGTATCTCTGTTTGTGCATGTTGAGTTGTCCTGGTCGCTTGAAACCTTTGACAACTTTCTTGATCTGATTGGCAGATTCCCTAATATAGCCATGATGAAATTGTGTGTGTTCATTAAGTAATCTAGTTCTCCTAAATCCTTTATTGCACACTTCACATCTCAGGGGGTATACTCCATGAACAGATAAGTGATCCTTCAAATCACCTCGTTTAAGGAATCCTTTGCCACATTTGTCACACATATGAACTCGACTCTTTTCCTTCGCTCTTGTTATTCCCCTTGGCATATATCCATCTTCCTGTACTTCAGAAACATAACTGGTTTGTCCAGGATCCTCCAGCATGTTAAGATTATGAATTGGTGCTTCATCTGGATGTGAACTGGAAGCAGATTCATTGATTTGGGTTGTTTCGCTTTGCTGTACATTTGTTGGCTTGTATCCGCCTTCCTGTACTTCAGAGACATTACTGGTTTGTCCAAGTTCTTCTGGCTGTTTATGTTGACTTGGTGTCATTTCTTGAGAACTGGAAGCGGTTTCCTTCCTTCGGATTGTTTTCCTTCGCTTTCCTCTCATTGGCTTACACCCATTCCCCTGTACTTCACAAACATCATTGGTATCTCTGAGATCATTCAACTGATCATTCTGACCTGGTGTTTCTTGTTGCTGTCCACTGGAACAGGGTTCTTTGCTGTCCTTTGCATCACTTGTGGCATGGTATCTCTCTTTGTGCAAGTTGAGTTGTCCTGGTCGCTTGAAACCTTTATCACAAATTTCACATTTCAGAGGATATACTCCAGTATGCATTACCACATGTTCTTTTAGATGAGTATTATTAAAAAATTGTTTGCTACAATATGGACAAACATGTCGCTTTTTGACAACTTTCTTGATCTGATAGGAAGATTCCTGAATATAGCCATGATGAAATTGTGTGTGTTCATTAAGGAATCTAGTTCTCCTAAATCCTTTATTGCACACTTCGCATCTCAGGGAGTACACTCCAGCATGAACCAATAAGTGCTCTTTCAAATGACCTGATGTTAGGAATCCTTTGCCACATTTGTTACAGACATGAGCTCGATTTCCTTCTTTCCCTCTCGTTATTCCCCTTGGCACATATCCATCTTCCTGTACTTCAGAAACATAACTGGTTTGTCCAGGATCCTCCAGCATGTTTAGATTATGAATTGGTGCTTCATCTGGATGTGAACTGGATGCAGATTCATTGATTTGGGTTGATTTGCATTGCTTTACACTTGTTGGCTTGTATCCATCTTCCTGTACTTCAGAGACATAACTGGTTAGTCCAAGTTCTTCTGGCTGGTTATGTTGACTTGGTGTTATTTCTTGAGAACTGGAAGCAGTTTCCTTGCTTCGGGTTGTTTTCCTTCTCTTTCCTCTCATTGGCTTACACCCATTCCCCTGTACTTCACAAACATCATTGGCATCTCTGAGATCATTCAACTGATCATTCTGATCTGGTGTTTCTTGTTGCTGTCCACTGGAACAGGGTTCTTTGCTCTCCTTTGGATCACTTGTGGCATGGTATCTCTGTTTGTGCAAGTTGAGTTGTCCTGGTCGCTTGAAACCTTTGACAACTTTCTTGATCTGATTGGCAGATTCCTGAATATAGCCATGATGAAATTGTGTGTGTTCATTAAGTAATCTAGTTCTCCTAAATCCTTTATTGCACACTTCACATCTCAGGGGGTATAATCCATGAACAGATAAGTGATCCTTCAAATTACCTCGTTTAAGGAATCCTTTGCCACATTTGTCACACATATGAACTCGACTCTTTTCCTTCGCTCTCATTATTCCCCTTGGCATATATCCATCTTCCTGTACTTCAGAAACATAACTGGTTTGTCCAAGTTCTTCTGGCTGTTTATGTCGACTTGGTGTCATTTCTTGAGAACTTGAAGCGATTTCCTTGCTTCGGATTGTTTTCCTTCGCTTTCCTCTCATTGGCTTACACCCATTCCCCTGTACTTCACAAACATCATTGGTATCTCTGAGATCATTCAACTGATCATTCTGACCTGGTGTTTCTTGTTGCTGTCCACTGGAACAGGGTTCTTTGCTGTCCTTTGCATCACTTGTGGCATGGTATCTCTCCTTGTGCAAGTTGAGTTGTCCTGGTCGCTTGAAACCTTTATCACAAATTTCACATTTCAGAGGATATACTCCAGTATGCATTACCACATGTTCTTTTAGATGAGTATTATTACAAAATTCTTTGCTACAATATGGACAAACATATCGCTTTTTGACAACTTTCTTGATCTGATTGGAAGATTCCTGAATATAGCCATGATGAAATTGTGTGTGTTCATTAAGGAATCTAGTTCTCCTAAATCCTTTATTGCACACTTTGCATCTCAGGGAGTACACTCCAGCATGAACCAATAAGTGCTCTTTCAAATGACCTGATGTTAGGAATCCTTTGCCACATTTGTTACAGACATGAGCTCGATTTCCTTCTTTCCCTCTCGTTATTCCCCTTGGCTCATATCCATCTTCCTGTACTTCAGAAACATCACTGGTTTGTCCAAGATCCTCCAGCATGTTTAGATTATGAATTGGTGCTTCATCTGGATGAGAACTAAACGCAGATTCATTGATTTGGGTTGTTTCGCTATGCTGTACATTTGTTGGCTTGTATCCGTCTTCCTGTACTTCACAGACATTACTGGTTTGTCCAGGTTCTTCTGGCTGGTTATGTTGACTTGGTGTTATTTCTTGAGAACTGGAAGCAGTTTCCTTGCGTCGGGTTGTTTTCCTTCGCTTTCCTCTCATTGGCTTACACCCATTTCCCTGTACTTCACAAACATCATTGGTATCTCTGAAATCATTCAACTGATCATTCTGACCTGGTGTTTCTTGTTGCTGTCCACTGGAACAGGGTTCTTTGCTGTCATTTGCATCACTTGTGGCATGGTATCTCTCTTTGTGCAAGTTGAGTTGTCCTGGTCGCTTGAAACCTTTATCACAAATTTCACATTTCAGAGGATAAACTCCAGTATGCATTACCACATGTTCTTTTAGATGAGTATTATTACAAAATTCTTTGCTACAATATGGACAAACATATCGCTTTTTGCCAACTTTCTTGATCTGATTGGAAGATTCCTGAATATAGCCATGATGAAATTGTGTGTGTTCATTAAGGAATCTAGTTCTCCTAAATCCTTTATTGCACACTTCGCATCTCAGGGAGTATCACTCCAGCATGAACCAATAAGTGCTCTTTCAAATGACCTGGTGTTAGGAATCCTTTGCCACATTTGTTACAGACATGAGCTCGATTTCCTTCTTTCCCTCTCTTTATTCCCCTTGGCTCATATCCATCTTCCTGTACTTTAGAAACATAACTGGTTTGTCCAGGATCCTCCAGCATGTTTAGATTATGAATTGGTGCTTCATCTGGATGTGAAGTGGAAATGTGTTTTTTGCTTTGTGTTGTTTTCCTTTGCTTTGCACGTCTTGACAGTCCTTCTGCAACTTCACATTTGATTTCAATCTCTACAGTTCCTACTTCTATGTTGTCCTTGAACCAGTAGCTCAATTTAGTGACTGGAGTCTGTCCTTTGTGTCCATCCTCATCTCTAGGCACATGTTCTACCAACTCTGCTTCATGTCTTCTTATACCTTGGCTATTTATATCACTACCTATTTCCTGATCCTTGCAAACATCATCTATTCTTATATCTGGAGATCTGCGCATATTATCATCAGAACTATCCTGACCGAGTGTTGATGAACTTGGCTGAGACGTGTTCATGTCATCATGCAGATCCCAGTGTTGTGTTGTTTCAGTATAGCAGCCTGTCACACTGTTTGACTCACTGTCTTCTTCAGAACTTGGGTTGATATGGGAAGGTGATGAACTTTGCTGAGAATCCTTTATTGAATCATCAAGATAGAACTCAGTTCTTCCAGTATGGCAGCCAGTCACACTGGTTGACAAACTGTTTTCCTCTGCACTCAGGTCAGTGTATGTACCATCAGACTGCCGTTTGAAGCCTTGGTCACCTGTCACCCCAATTTCTCCATGCTGCTTATCTGCCGTACTCTCATGCAATTCTTCTTCCATCGCATCTACAGAATGATTGAAAACAAAATAGAAGAAATACATTTTAATTGCTAAAATATTCAGAGATCTGGTATATATACCCAAAGGTTATTTTGCTGGTCCAAACTCTTTATATTCTGTTGTGTTTTTCACCCTGATATCAAGAGGAACCTGATAAATATAACAAAGTCATTTTCATGGTACCAAGGACCACGTTATAAAAAGGTTCCACTGTACTATATAAGCAAACAAGGGAAACATAAACAAGTGAACATTGATTATGCAACCAGCAAATATTCAGTCCGAGTGTAAAATCACATGGAATATTGAAAATACTTTAGGCATCTTACAATCCACCCTAGGGATATAATCCTTGATATGAAACAAGAATGAAACATGCATGAGAAACACCACTTAAATTCAGTTGTGCCATTGATTTCAATACATAACTTGAATTATATATTTATTTTTCAAGTTGTTTTACACTTGTTAAGAACGTTCCTACCTTCATCACTTCCATGATCTTGATCAGATGAAGAGTATCCCTGACCCTGGTCTCCGTTGTCTTGGTGAGGGAGGCTGCCATCTTTCCCACCCACGATGACGATCCCACAGGCTCTCATGGCAGCTTCCAGTGCGCTCTGTATCGGGTCTGCTTCACTCCCATAGTCTGCATCCATACTGTCCATGAATGCAGAATGCTGGCCTCTACATCAACATGAATATCATTGATGCGTTCTAGCTCGCTGCAAGTTAGATGTCACACCATTCATCCTTCAGGTCCTTCGTTGTCAATGTCCTTGTAGCATGTCCTCCACTCTTGTACAGCACATTGTCAGTTAATGTTCAATGCCTCGCTATCACGGAGTCCTTGTGGTGAAGCATCTTCTTCTGCTCTTTCAGCTTCTGATTAATAAAACAAAAAATATATAATAATACAAAATAATAAAAATAAAAATAATGTTTAAAATGTAAACAAAAATAATGTTACACTTCTTCTCCACCCAAAGTGTAATTTTCATTAGAGAAGACTTGCCAACAGTCTGTTTTGTCTTCTACCCTCCTCATCAATGAATTATTTTGATAGTATTAAACTTTGTCAGCCTGCTTCTGTAGTAAAATACAATAAAATACATGTATGTCTAATAATTGTACACTCGATTCTTCCTTATATTATTAATATTTGATATCTTCTGCACTCTCTTCAACATCCATACCTTTAAATGTTGTGTATTTCAAGTTAACATATCGATTTTACTTTGGTTATATGAACACAATTTAGGTGATTCAATCAGTTTTGTGCTGTAACAGGTTGATTTTTCTCTTACTTTTTAGCGTGATAAAAGAATTACACAAAATAATCCAAGGAATAGATGATAATACACTAAAAAGAAAGGAATTTAGAGAAAAAATTGATACACATACCCTTTTGGTATACCCTATTAAACTCAAATGCCTGCATGCACAAAAAGGACAATATGTTTAAGTTGTTCATAGTGGCCCAAGAAGATTAACAAGTTTGACATTGATCTGTGATTCGATTTTCAAGATATGGCAAGATAAAAATGGGACAGATCAGACAACCCCAAAACATTATGTCTTTGGCTACCTTCTTTGTACATGTATGTTGGCGGAGGCATAACGATTACATCATTTTGACCTTGACCGATTCCTCAATTAGTCCATTTAATATTCTTCTGAAAGCAAGATTTTGGTGGTTAAATGATAAAATCTCTGCCAACAAATGCTCAGTTGGCACAAAATGTGGCATGCATAGAGTATAACTAAGGCTTGTAAGTCACAGGAATATAAATAATGTGCAAAAACAATATTTTGTTAAAAGATTAAGATTAGTTCTGTACAGAAAATTGAACAATTTGGGGGATAATTATCCACTATTCCAGTACAAGATACTTAAATTGTAACTGTGTTACACACCAAATCAAATCTCAGCTCAAATGCCCAATAAAGAGGCAAGACTTCACACTGCACATGAAAATAACAGAAATTCTAAATAAATGACATGTCAATGTCAATGAGTCATGACACATCATCATGTCATGTTTTTTTGTTAATAAAGTGGCATTCTCTTCGTCGATGGCCCCTACATTCTGATACCAAACTCGTGATATTCCAGTCAAATCTCGATTTTTGACAAATTTTTTGCACCATTCGAAAGCTGAGATATTCTTCCTACTAATTGGCTTCTCAGCAGTTTGGTAAGTTCTCATTTTCGTAATATTTGACTTATAAATTCGCGAGTTGTATTGAATGATTCTTTGATTTTTCTATTGTCTGTGTGTACCGATGATTAGTGTGCGACACCTATGGGTGAGATTCGACACGTGTATAATGTATGGCGTGTCAGTGAGTTTTGGTCACCGTTTTTGCTTGGCACGGATGAAGATTGACAGATGGGGCGTGGCTTCGCGCAAGAGCCGAAGCCAGGCATAGCGCTCTGCATGTATTAGACCCGAGCAGTAGAGCAAGGCTCCGCCCACAAGTCCAATTTCGGTGAAACATCACTGCGCTCTCTGCTTGACTGAGCCCAGTCAGGGAGAGAGCGCTCTGACGTTTGACTGGAGATCGGGCGATCAACCAATGGGAGCTCGCTAACTCACTGTACAGCGCTAAGTGTGATAAGTTCTACGTGCCTGACCGAGACGACCAGGCCATGCCATGGCATTTACTATCACTATGTCTATGACTATGATTTAGTACTTTAGTCGCTCTCAGTCTCACATCTACTAAAGTAAATGGTCCAATCAGTTGGACCATTTACACGCAATATACGCTAATACGCTGGAGATGAGCATACCGCCCATTCGTACACTGTACCGTTCAACAGTTGAACGCGATGTTATAGGACGCATCGGTAAGGAAATCGGCTGACAAAAAATGTTTTTGTGTTAGATAGTGCAGCAGGCGGAAGAGGTTGATCTCCGCACTACAATGCTATTGACTGTAATGTACCTATGTATGTGTGCTCAGTCTCAGTCTCACGACCTGAGCTGTGTTATTGTGCTTCTCCCGGGCTCCCCTTTTGCCTGGCCTGGTTTTGTTTCAATGTGACAAACACAAAACACTATATGTGGGACAACACTTTAAACGTTGACTCATTTGTTCCGTCTCAAAATTGGAAATTCAGGCTGAAGTTCAATGTCAATTATCCAAAAATGTTGACTGTTGTATTACAACTTAGATAACGTACCAGCATGCGGCTCAAGACCAAGTGTTCAGCTAGCAGCAGGATCAGACGACTGCATTGGGTCCGTCTGAATCAGTGAATGGCCATAATGTTCCGGTAGTTGTTCATGTTGTTTTTTGTTATGTTTTTTATTAGCTTTATTTACGTCCGTGGAATTACTGTAGTCACCAACCGTACTATATCACCTGGGGGGTGTTTCACAAAGATCCTAAGAAAGCCATTAGTGTCTTGAAACCGTTTTGTAAAAGTTATGTTGAAATGCATAAAATGTTGATTCAATCTAATTATCAAAGAGATTTCATGATCTTCACATACAATTCATGAAATCTCTTTGATAATTAGAAAATATATATGACTATTGTAAATTGTAAATATTGAACTGATTATTATATTGACAATAAATCAATTTCATTTCATTTCATACGTCCATTCCCATGCATTTTTGTCAATTTAGAAATTTATAGGCCAATTATGTAAATTCGTAGTGACAGTTATCTCATTATTAGATTTCAGTGTTAAAGTTAACTCAGTGGGCATAACGAGAACGTGTGTATACAGGGGACTGGAGGATCATATGCACTGGTGTTTTTTCGACCTGGGAACTCACTGTAACCACATCTACAATGTATTGTAAATGGTCCTGATAGGACCATTTACTGCTCACAGTGGTAAAAATCTACGGGACACAATTTGAACTACAAACAGAGAGAAAAGAACAGGATATCTAAAGTTACAAATTGCATACCTAGATTGAAGCTGATTTTATGATTTATTGTACAAAATTTCATTTTCAAAATGATAAGTCATACTTACAAAAATCGTCATATAAGTTCCATTTCTTTCTTTTCCTGCTCGATGTCCCATCGTAAACAAAGAAAGCCCGCCCGCTACATGCGGAGGCCGCTTATTATTGTCCAAAACAAGCCAACTCGCGATCTGCAAGCATGCCCGCCGTATCCGATTTCGGATACGCCGTATCAGAATTCGGATACGCCGTGTCAGAATTCGGATACGGTAACACGTGTGGTGTGGGAAGCTTGCGGGAAATACATGACAGTCATCCAGATAGCAGCAACACTTTCGAGAGGGATCACGACTGAGATTTTCTCAGTCTTTTTATTTTCCAAAACTGCAGATTTTCCATTTTTTTCGACATTTGAAGAATAATTTGGACCATTTTGGTAAGTTCATATAACACTTGTATCATTTTTAGGGCCAGTCATGATTGATTTTGTTGAATTTAAGATAAGAATTTTGTGTGAAATTTTGACAAACTTTTTTTGTACTGTCCCACATTGTTCCCGTATAGCACAGCATTACAATGTAGTGTTGTGTGACTGTAACCAAAACTATGAGTGCACCGTCGTTACAGTGTGAAATTTCCTGCATTCACAATGTGTAAAACAGTGCGCTGTGTATCTCAGTAATTGTAATAGTGTGACGAGAGTGTTCACATTGTTGGAACGCTCCAATTTAACAGTCGATCTGCAATGTGTTCATCATCGTACTGTACGTGGCATAGTCTAGGTTCTATGTATATACACCTTTCCCCCATAATTATATCGCGTAACACGGTGCATCTGTACGCATGGTGAACCTGTACGTTCTTTCAGGTAGGGACAGTGGAACCTCTTTATAATGAGCTTTGTTATGAACAGGTAATTTCACTGGTCCAGATTTTATTATTTGTAAACCCTGATTTTAGAAATCTGATATGATTAATATCAATGGGCCTAATTTGCTCGTTATAATTAGGTTGCACTAATTATATACACACACACACACACAAGCACCTTCCCACACGCATGCACACACGCACCCATCCACCCCCCCCCCCCCCCCCCCCCCCCCCCCAACACACACACACGCAAGCACCTAGCTTGATGTATCTTACAGGCAATTCATACTTACGTCTAGCACTGGCTCGGCACTGGATAAATCCACTGCCGAGCCAGTGCTAGACGAAAAAGCCGACCATTCATACTCGGCATCAACAGTGGATAACTGACGCGCAAGTATGAATACAACAGTGGATCGAAAAGCTGTCTAGGACATGACTGGGCATGCGCACTAGTACACTTCTATTGTGACGTAACGATGACTTGCAAATTCTGAACGCGCAATACCGTAATGCGCATGCGCAACCTTGTGCTAGACGAGGTGTCTAGCATCAACAGTGGATCAAAGTTATGCCAGGCTGAGCACAGACTGATGCTAGACATTCCATTCATATCTGCGTCTAGCAGTGGATTTATCCAGTGCTGAGCCAGTGCTAGACGTAAGTATGAATTGCCTCTTAGTCAGCAAAATCCAACTCGTTATGGATGTCCTTTAATAATTATCATGATTTCTCTCACTGAGTGAAACAACAAACGGAAGAGAAAGACGGACTTTTTGGTCTAGATTTGTCTACGCCGTATTTCCCCCTTTTATTTAATCATCTTGTTTGAAATTCTTTACTGAATTTGTATCATTGTATAAGGCCAATTCGCACACGCATTCACGCCATATACACACACACCCATACCCACGACCTACACATTATATATACACACACACCCACACTCACACAAAATATATATACAATCTTCAATATGTACATGTGTGTAGATTTTACAACTTTCTTCCACCATCAAGTTTATTTTTCTTTATTCAAACTATAAAAAATGGCATTGATCTTCATGGAATCTATGATAATTACTTTAGGATATACAACACAGAGTTCCAAACACTCAGTAGATCTATTGCAGCTCTCACATCATTGAAAGGGATCTAGTAATTCATTGTCCGAATCCACCAAACTTACTAAGTGGTCCTCTCATACCTCAATCGTTATATTCGTATTACCAATTAATAGAAGCATGGGACAGATTTGTTTTACAAATTTCCCTTTCATTAAAAGATATTTACGATTGAAGTATTCCGATTTTTAACTTTCCACTGGATAGTCATTAATTTCTCTGACATATAGCATCCATTTAACATGACATGATTACTGCATGGACATATCAGATTACAATAAAAAAACATTTTATCAACCATTCATCACTTTTTGCACAAACCAACCCTGTAATAGTAATTCCCACTCAATTTCAATTTTGGTAAACATGTACATGTACATGCGTTCTCTATATGTGACCTTACACCACAAAACGACCGTTATGTCGCTGTGGTAGTTTCTCTTTTATAAGCTAAAATAGTCAAATTTTGTTCAAAATATGAGATTGAAGATTTTGGTATTTCCTGAATAAGCATATCTTAATCTACCTCCTGTGAAATGTTGAGCGTCGGAAATCAAGTTTAAATATTATTTTTCATCTAATAAATGTGATCTTAATACAGCGCTTGAATTGACACTGATCCTTTAAGCGGCCCGTTTCTCCCTTTTTTGAAAAATGGTTCAGCCATATTCCAAATCTTTGGCGTTCATTTTGAAAGGGTTTGCTTAGTCCAAATATGACAAATTATATACCATGTTATAGGTAATGATTTCTATTTTAATGTTATATGAAAATCAGCACAATCATTTTCCCCGACTTATTGGTCGTTTTGTGGTGTAAGGTCACATATAGAGCCCGGTCCAAGGTTTTCTGTGACCACTCCTGAGGGGTCAATTTGAATTGAAACATTTCCATAGATATTTAGATACTGAAGGCACTTCAGTGGTACATTTATTACATTGATTCCTGAAAAGATAAACAGGCATATTGATATAAGTAAAAGGTACAGTCAAACTAGCTGGTTATAATGACAACCTAAGGGAAACAAACAATAAATGCCACAGTAGACAGGTTTGAAACTTTGACTGCACATGTATTGCTACCCTAATGAAGATATCATTCAGAATGCTCAAATAAAAAATTGAAATTAAAATAACTCAGCAACAGCAACTTAGCAAGTATTTCAGTTGAAAGAGATGTACATGAAATGGATAATTATATTATAACAAAATTTGACATGTATAAAACTTGAGTTAATTTCAACATAGTTTTCAACAAGTTTCCATGGTAGCCACTACAATAATAACCAATCTTTAGTTAATAAATGCACTTAGAGAGTCATGTGACGCATTAGATGCATACAAAAATAGCAAGGTATATCTATTATTAACTTGTTAAAGGGACAGTCCCTCTTTTACAAAACGTCTGAACAGTTTCCAGTTGACGGATGGGGATGAATGTAACACACACAACAAAAATCAGATCGAACAGCCCTGTAATTTGGATTATACGAATAAAAAACTAATGCGTCCCTCCAACAAACTATATATCGGTCAATAAAAGAGTTTAACTGATATAGCATAATATTACAACAATATTGTACTTATTCTTGTAAAGGTATTGTGAAGCCGACATTTGTAAAGGTATGTCACGGAAAAAATGTCAAAAATAAAGAATATGTAATTACATGTAGTCAGTTTAAGCGAGGTTTGGTTATTTTGTTTAGAATTCGGTCATGCTATTGTTATTTGTGTGCGGGTCACGTAGCTAGCGCGGGTCACTTAGCATTGTGGTACTTCGTGGAATCCGTGTACGTACTTCCTCACTGGGTGAATACACGTAAATGCACAATTAACCGTTGGTTGTCGGTTTATTAGTTTTGGGTCTATAACTCCACGAAAAAGAGATTTCAAGCCCTAATTTTTTCAGGCATGCTGTTAAATGACATTTTCTTTCATATAAGACAATAACCTTGCAACTTTTGAAATTTGACTTGCAAAAGAGGGAATGTCCCTGTATGATTCTAATTAGAAAGCCTTAAAGCCAAATGACAGTACTGGAAAATACCCCACCTACAAAAAATGTAAAAACATGCTGTCTTGTTTCACCAACCATGTGAAAGAATATATACATGCATCATTATCTGTTAGATTTGGACACAAACTGGGTTGAAATGGAATATTTGAGCAATAAAATGTTCATTATAATTATCATCATACTTTAACATACTTTTAGTTCTTTATACCAAAGATAAGTTGTGAAAATGAGCATTGTCCTGTATGACAAACGTCCTACTTGAGCACATTCTTATCTAGTTCTGAAGTTGGATACATGTAATACCCTTGACGTACCCGTTGAAAAATTAAATTCCTTAGCCTACACGTAAATCTCATTAAGAAAAAAAAGAAGATATTTGCCAAGTAGATCTTGAAAACAACCTAGCACAATTTATTATTTTGTGTTTTTTTCTTTTATCTTTTTCACATCATTTTTTCCCTGCAATCAAATTTTGTGTTTGGGCAAGGAAAGTAACAAAAATGCAAAGGCTTGGACTTGGACTATCCTCAGGTCTGTAATCCTAATCAAATTTAAAGCAAATTTATGATCATCTTTATAAAGGGATAGTTGAGTATTGGTCAAACTTAACTTTAGTAACCAAAACCTGCACCATTACGGTACAAACTAATAGTTATAACTCCACCATGCTCGAAAAGTATACACAATTACAAACGACAAAGTAAAACCTCTGTTATCATTAAAAAAGAGCCATCAAATTATAACTCTAGAGAACGCTAGTTCTAGGTCCTCCTAATACGGGACTGAAAATGATATATTGTTTGTGCACACTAATTGTGCTTAAAATTATATATATGATATGGTACTTACCACCCATTCATTCTCCAATATGTGATCCAACCATCAGGTTGATTAAAATTATGATTTTTCCCCCCATTCCGCTAAAAATCAGTGATTTATGCGCCTCCTCGACTTCTCTCCGTGTGTTAGCGCAACTCCAAACAGATTTTGATGATCGCGATGGCCGCCGATGCGAACGGCGCTATATCAGTCGCGCTAACACACGGAGAGAAGTCGAGGCGCATAAATCACTGATTTTTTGCGGAATGGAGGAAAAAATCATAATTTTAATCCACCCGATAGTTGGATCACATATTGGAGAGTGAATCGGTGGTAAGTACCGTATCATATGTATAGTTTTAAGCACAATTAGCGTGCACAAACAATATTAATTTTCAGTCCCGTATTAGGAGGACCTAGAACGCTAGCGCTTTGCGCTAGCGTTCTCTTGAGTTAGTGTCAAAAGTGATAGCCGGACGTCAATCACTTTTATATAATATTTTGAAAGCAAATTTCACAACAATTAGAGCATTTGAATGGGAATTAATATTATTTCCCATGTTTTTTTCGATGATCTTTCATATGGAATTGAAATCAACCAAATCCGTTACAAATAATTTGGGGGGGGGGGGGGGGGGCACTTCGGAAAATACCAATACTCAATGCTCCCTTTAAGATCCTCTTGTTTTACGCTATTTAAATTCCTTTTACGAATGAACCTTCATGTGCGAGTATAGCCCAGCAGATTGTGCAAATGCCTTGTCACAAATACCGCACTTGTGTGGCTTTTCTCCTGTGTGGCGTCGCATGTGATCATTTAACGTTTTCCGTCGCGCAAAATCCTGATGGCACACTTTGCAGGCAAAGGGTTTCTCACCCGTGTGCGTTCTCTCATGCAGCCTAAGATTGGTGATTTGTCCAAACAGCTTACCACAAGTAGCACACTGGAATTCATAATTGCCCGTGTGCCTCGCCATGTGTGCCTTGAGATGCCCGGGGGAGGAATATGCTTTGGGACAAATGGTGCATTTGTAACTCCTGGACCGTTTGTATCCCTTGTGTACCTTCATGTGGCTGTAGAGACTGGCATAGTGCCACAGTCCTTTGCCACAGATATGGCAGGTGTGCTTTGGATTGTCAGCATGATACCTGTCAACGTGCTCCTGCAGAAGCCAGTTGTTTTTGAAAGTTTTGTTGCAGATAGTACACAGGAATATATTAGGCGTTCTGAAGTGTGTCTTTCTGTGCGCGACACAAGCTGCCACCGTGGAGAACGTCCTCCCGCACTCGGAACACACCTTTCGCCTCTGTTCACAACCATGCGTACGGAATGATTTCGGATCCTTGAAAACTTCACCACATTGGTAGCACTGGATCTCTTTCTTCACTCTCCTTATATTTGGTTCGCATCTATTTTCCTCTTTCCTACTTTGCACTATTTCCACCATGTCATGGTGGACATTTTTGTGCCGCTCAAGTTCCTTTGGACGCTTGAAACCTTTATCACAAACATTGCATTTCAGAGGATAAACTCCAGTATGTGTAATGATATGTTCTTTCGCATGAATTCTCATACGAAATGCCTTGCCACAGTACTGACAAATATGTGGCTTTTTGACAGCTTTCTTATTCTCTCTGGAAGATTCCCCATTCTGGTCGTGGTGACGTTTTGTGTGTTCATCGAGGAATCTAGCTCTTAGAAATCCTTGATTGCACACTTTGCATCTCAGGGGGTATAATCCTGTATGAACTATCAAGTGTTCCTTCAAAAGACCCGTTGTAAGGAATCCTTTACCACATTTGTTACAAACATGACATCGATTTTTTCCTTTCCCCCTCCTCACTACCCTTGGCTTGTATCCATCTTCACAAACATAACTGGTTTGTCCAGTATCATCCTCCTCACCATGTTCGTGTGGTGTAGTCTGTTGCTGTAACTCGGAATTGGGTTTGTTGCTTTGGGGTTTTTCCCTTTGCTTTACACTTTCTAGCTTGTTACTCTTGCCCTGTACTGAAGTAACATCATTGGAATCTGTGGGATCATCCAACACATCATTCTGACCTGGTCTCTCTTGCTGCTGTGCACTGGAACCTGTTTCTATGCTTTGCATAGCTTCCTTCGTTGCATGGCATCTCTGTCTGTGCAATTTGACTTCTTTTGGTCGCCTGAAACCTTTGTCACAAACTTCACATTTCTGAGGATATACTCCAGTATGTATTATCACATGTTCTTTTAGATGAATACTCTGACGAAATGCTTTGCCACAATATGAACAAACATGGGGCCGTTTGACAACTTTCTTATTCTCTTTGGAAGATTCTCTATTCTGGTCAAGGTTATCATCAATATGAACTGTTAGATGTTCCTTCAGATGATGGCTTGTTTGGAATTCTTTACCAAATTTGTTACAGACATTTTTTCGTTTCCCTTGATCCTCGTTTGTACCTCCCCTTGGCATGCAT
The DNA here is from genome assembly GCA_037951105.1 of Echinarachnius parma. NCBI lineage: Eukaryota > Metazoa > Echinodermata > Echinoidea > Clypeasteroida > Echinarachniidae > Echinarachnius > Echinarachnius parma. Next base: position 27,102 of record JBAMJV010008869.1, on the reverse strand, counting down.
TCATTTTCCTGTAATTCTTCAGTGGGATGTAATGATTTCATATGAAGGATAAGCGATCCAGGTTGTCGATAGCCTTTATTACACACTCTACATCTTAGAGGAAAATCTCCTGAATGTGACATCAAGTGTTTCTGCAAATGAACCTTCTGATGAAATTCACTTCCACATTTTTCACAGACATAAGGTCTTTTCCTTTCCTTCCCCTCCTTTTTATCCACCGGTGATTGAATACTTTTGTCCAATTGTTTGTTATTCTTGGCTTCTCTGGACGCTTGTTTTGGACACCCTATTTCTGCAACTTCAAAATTGATTCCATTTTCCTGTACATCAGAAACATTACTGGTTTGTCTATGATCATCCACCTCCTTTAAATGGGTTGGTGAGGTTTCTATGAATGAACTGGAAGCAGCTTGTTTGATTTGGGTTGTTTCCTTTTGCCTTACATGTAATGGCTCATACCCATGGCCATTTCCCTGTACTTCAGTAACATCATTGATAATAGCACCAATACCATCCAGCTCGTTATTTTGACCAAGTGTTTCTTCTTGCTGTGAACCGGAAACAGTTTCCTTGCTTTGGGTAGTTTTCCATTGCTTTATACTTTCTAGCTTGTTACCCTTGTCCTGTACTGCAGTAAAAACATCATTGGAATCTCCGGGATCATCGAACACATCATTCTGATCTGGTGTTTCTTGTTGCTGTGCACTGGAACATGCTTCTTTGCTTTGCATAGCTCCCTTCGTTGCATGGCATCTCTGTCTGTGTAATTTGAGTTCTTTTGGTCGCCTGAAACCTTTGTCACAAACTTCACATTTCCGAGGATACACTCCAGTATGTATTATCACATGTTCTTTTAGATGAATTCTCAGACGAAATGATCTGCCACAATATGGACAAACATGTGGCCTTTTGACAACTTTCTTGACCTCTTTGGAAGATTTCCCATTCTGCTCGTGGTGACGTTTTGTGTGTTCATTGAGGAATCTAGCTCTTAGAAATCCTTGATTGCACACTTTGCATCTCAGGGGGTATAATCCTGTATGAACTATCAAGTGTTCCTTCAAAAGACCCGTTGTAAGGAATCCTTTACCACATTTGTTACAAACATGACATCGATTTTTTCCTTTCCCCCTCCTCACTACCCTTGGCTTGTATCCATCTTCACAAATATAACTGGTTTGTCCAGTATCTTCCGCCTCACTATGTTCGTGTGGTGTAGTCTGTTGCTGTAACTCGGAATTGGGTGTGTTGCTTTGGGGTTTTTCCCTTTGCTTTACACTTTCTAGCTTGTTACCCTTGTCCTGTACTGAAGTAACATCATTGGAATCTCCAGGATCATCGAACACATCATTCTGACCTGGTCTCTCTTGCTGCTGTGCACTTGAACCTGTTTCTTTGCTTTGCATAGCTTTCTTCGTTGCATGGCATCTCTGTCTGTGCAATTTGAGTTCTTTTGGTCGCCTGAAACCTTTGTCACAAACTTCACATTTCCGAGGATATACTCCAGTATGTATTATCACATGTTCTTTTAGATGAATACTCTTACGAAATGATCTGCCACAATATGAACAAACATGGGGCTTTTTGACAAATTTCTTATTCTCTTTGGAAGATTCTCTATTCTGGTCATGGTTATTATCAGTATGAACTGTTAGATGTTCCTTCAGATGACAGCTTGTTGGGAATTCTTTACCACATTTTTCACAGACATTTACTCGTTCCCCTTGATCCTCGTTTGTCACGCCCCTTGGCATGCATCCATTTTCCTGTACTTCTTCAGTGGGATGTAATGATTTCATATGAACGATGAGCGATCCAGGTTGTCGATAGCCTTTATTACACACTCTACATCTTAGAGGAAAATCTCCTGAATGTGACATCAAGTGTTTCTGCAAATGAACCTTCTGATGAAATTCACTTCCACATTTTTCACAGACATGAGGTCTTTTCCTTTCCTTCCTCTCCTTTTTATCCTCCCGTGATTGAATACTTTCGTCCAAATGTTTGTTATTCTTGGCTTCTCTGGAAGATCTTTCTGGAGAACCCATTTCTTCAACTTCAAACTTGATTTCAATCATTTCAGGTTTAATTTCTCTGTTGTCCTTCAAACAGTCAGTCAATTTGGTCACTGCAGCCTGTCCTTTATTGTTTCTACTTGAAGTTTCATTTTTATCTCTAGGTACACTTTTGTTCAACTCAGCTTCTATTAGATCTTGGTAACTGGAATTAATATTTAATCTCTGATCCTTGCGAAAATCATGTAATCTTAAATATGGAGACCTTTGCATATTGCTATTCGTACCATCCTGATAGAAAGGTGAAGAACTTAGCTGAGAAGCCTTCAGGACATCATCATGATCACAGTACCCAGTTCTCCCAGTTTGGCAGCCTGTCACACTAGTTGACTGCCTGGTTTCCTTTGCATCCAGGTTGATAAAGGTAACATGATCATCAGACTGCCTCTCAAAGCTTTGGTCACACGTCACCCTCATTTCTCCAAGCTGCTCATCTGCATCTGTCCTGCCCTCATACAATTCTTCTCCCGGATCATCTACAGTGCCATGATAAAAAAAAGAACAGCAAAAATATGAATATCACCGATTCGTCAGCCTACTAGGAAAACATGGAAAAGTGAACATTTATTTTTCTACCAGCAAAAATATTTCAGTTAAATATTGAAAACATTATTAAGAACCCTATTAATTCAAACCTGTAGAGCAGTCAACATTGCCATATTGTTACAGTGAAATTAGATGGACCTTTGACTCTGCACATTTGAAGAAATGCCTCCTCCACTGCACAGTCATTGATATCAGATGTTAATTCTCAATTAAAACAATTGAAACTCAACTGTCATGGCAATCCGTCAACCACATCTTGAGATATCACAATTACAAGCTATTTTTACAGTGCCAAGACCTTGAACTTTAACCTCACGACCCCATATCTAACTAGATGGATCTTCGATTGCGCGCAATCGAAAATTATGCCTCCGCTATCACGCGATTTTAATATCAAGCCCAAATTAACATGCACCGATTTAATTATTAAAAATATTTTTCATATATTTTGAGTCCTGTGACCTTGACCATATGACCCCAATCTTTGATGGCTCCCTAAAAATCATTCAGGTACGAAGTTTGATTGAAATCTGACATTTAGTTCTTGAGATTTTGGCATTACAAGCTTTTTTGCATGTATAATGAGTCCCGTGACCTTGACCTTAACCTCATGACCCCAACATTTTATGGCTACGTTGACTCTTTATGATACATTCAGGTACCGAGTTTGATTGAAATCTGACATTCAGTTCTTGAAATTTTGCCATTACAAGCCATTTTCGCATATATATTGAGTCCTGTGACCTTGACCTTTGACCTCATGACCCCCCAAATCTAACAGATCAGTGGCACCCCGATATGTACACTCATACCAAGTTTGAAATTGATCCGTCAACCGGTTCTTGAGATATCGCAAGAACGAGGCACTTTTGCGCATACATTGAGTCCTGTGACCTTGACCTTTGACCTCATGAACCCCAAAATCTAATCAGATCATTGCCACCCCAATATCTACACTGATACCAAGTTTGAATTTGATCCGTCAACCAGTTCTTGAGATATCGCAAGAACGAGGCATTTTTGCATATATATTGAGTCCTGTGACCTTGACCTTTGACCTCATGACACCCAAAATCTAATCAGATCATTGTCACCCCAATATGTACACTCATACCAAGTTTGAAATTGATCCATCAACTGGTTCTTGAGATATCGCGAGAACGAAAACGGGACGTACGTACGGACGTACGGACGGACGTACGGACGGACGTACGGACGGACGTACGGACGGACGGACGGACGGACGGACGGACGGACAACCCGAAAACATAATGCCTCCGGCCACTTCGTTGGCGGAGGCATAAAAAGTTTATAAGCTCCCCAAGATACATGTATACACGTACCATATTTCTTGGTAATATGTCAACTGGTTCTTGATATATCGCAAATTCGCAATTACAAGCTATTTTTGCATAATGAGCCCTGTGACCTTTTAAACGCGCCCTAAATCTACAGTTAATTAGCTCCCAAATACAGACCTGTACCAAGATTTATGGTATTATGTTGACCGGTTCTTTAAATATTGTGCTTACAAGTTTATTTTTGCATATAATGATTCACGTGACCTTTCACCTTGACATTGACCTTGATTAGATCATCATGTACACATACTAAAATTTCAAATTGATATGTCAACCCCTTCTCAATATATTGCAAAGACAAAAACAGGATGAACGGATGAACAGAGGAATAACCTGAAAAAATAATGCCTCCGGCCTTTCTGGAAGCTTTTTTTGGTGGAGGCATAACCTTTGAAACTTATGGGCGTACTCCTAACTGCTTAATACACATTGCTTCGCCTTCTTACAAGAGCCTAGCCCTAGGGCATAATCTAAAGAAACAACACTTTAACCAAGTTGTGTTATTCAAATCAATACCTAACAGAAAAACCTTCAATAAAACACTTTCAAGTTATTTTATTACTTGATGATAAGTAATGAACATATTTCTCCTAAGATAGATAGATCAAGAAAGTTCCTATTGCAAATATGAAAATGTTAAATCACCTTCATCACTTCCATGACCGTGATCAGACAAAGAGTATCCCTGACCCTGGTATCCATTGTCTTGGTGAGGGAGGCTGCCATCTTTCCCACCCACGATGACGATCCCACAGGCTCTCATGGCAGCTTCCAGTGCGCTCTGTATCGGGTCTGCTTCACTCCCATCTGCATCCATACTGTCCATGAATGCGGAATGCTGGCCTCTACATCAACATGAATATCATTGATGGGTTCTCGCTGCTTAGATGTCACACCCTGACACCTCATTCATATGATGGCTATACAGGTCCTTCGCTGTCAATGTCCCTGTAGTGCTTCCTCCACTCTTGTACAGCGCATTGTCAGTTAATGTTCAATGCCTCGTGGTGAAGACCTTGTGATGAAGCATCTCCTTCTGCTCTCCCAGCTTCTGTTTAAAGGGAGAGTTGAGTATTGGTATCTTAGAAAAACTGACTGTCAAATTTGAAAGAATATACAATTTTAATGACAGAATAAACTAACGCTGTAACCGATCATCGGATCGGCATGCCGATCACGATCCGATCATACATGATCGGACCGTTTTTGCCGATTTCCGATCATGCAGAAAAAATCGGAAGATCGGATTGGCAAAAAAAAAAAAAAGAAAAAAGAAATAATAATAATAATCTTTTTTTTTTCTTTGGAAAATGATCCCCAAAAACATATTTTGGGAAAATAAATGAATACCAAAGCAATCATATGAATAAGCCCAACGTAATCTTGTATGGGTATGCTTTCATTTCAAACTGATTACCTCTCCTTTTACAAAATTACTCGCGGCGATTGTAAGCTCAGTCCCATGTGATTAATTTGGCGTAACCTTTCAGCACATGTTCAGAATCGCTGCGAGTAATTTTGTAAAAGAAGAGGTAATCAGTTTGAAATGAAAGCATACCCATACAAGATTACCTTGGGCTTATTCATATGGATATATGTTGCTTTGGTATTCATTTATTTTCCCAAAATATGTTTTTTGGGATCATTTTCCAAAGAAAAAAAAACGATAAAAAAAAAAAAAAAATTGTATCCGATCCGATCCGATCTCCGATCCGATTTCTATCATTGATAAAATTTTGCCGATCCGATCAACCGATCCGATCATCAAGGTCAGTTACAGCATTAGAATAAACTTTATTTGATCAAAATCAGTTCAGAAAGGGTTGAAATATCCACAATCATATATATTTTGACTTTTTAAGTTTTTAGACAAATTTGAAAAAATGCTTAAAGACTACTTTGAAAAGAATATGAATAGGTTTTTTAAAAGTTTTTGATGATATCTCTATTGAATCATTATTTTAACAAAACATATGATTACATGCACAATTTTGTATGAAAAATGGCTAAAACCAATTTTTTAATGATAACAGGGGTTTTACTTAGTCGTTTGTAATTGTGTATACTTTTCGAGCATGATGAAGTTATAACTATTATTTTACATGTAATAGGGATGGTATTTCCCGCCCGTCCGGGAAATATGCCAACCCTGACTGAATGGTCCGTCAAAATGTTGACACAGGGGTGCGTCATGGTGTACCAAAATCTGACTCACATAGGACCAATGACGCACCATTCCCGGGGGTCATGTCTCATGAGGTGCGCGTGCGTCATAGTACCATAGGGTCATTCCATGTCAAATCACCCAAAAAAAGTGAAAATTTTCATCGCACCCCCTTCAAATTTGCTGATATTTGGTATGTATGATATTTCAACCTTAAAAAGCTCAAATATTTAAGTTTTAGCCCAATCCGCCCAACGGTTTTGGCGCTATGGTCGATTCTTGTGGGGGAGTTTTGTAAGAAATGGGCGTTGGCACCATTTTTCAAATGGCAATTGTCCATTAACCGTTGGGTCAATTTATGTTGTGATGGTGTCATTGGACTGGGGATGTTATATGCAATCCATTTATGCCATTTGTTTTCATGCTTGAGCAAGTTTGGATACGATAACCTTTGACCTTAGTCTTTGACCTTCCGTTTTACCTCGTGGATCAAATAATTTTGAGATTTTTTTTTTGCTTAAATGTTGTCTTGATATAATTTGTACAACATATGAAAGAATTGGAGATATATTATTTCTTGTTTTTTCTACAGCCTTGTTTTAAGTTTGCAAATTTCATGTAAAATTGAATTATTTTAGACCTACACCCATGTCCCAGAATTCTATAGGGGTGTATTATGTATGAAAAAGACCTATTCAAAGTCACGATTAGAGCCTATTCACAGCCTGGCTTACCACAGTTAAATAGACCTGCTTTTTCAGAAACTTAGGCAGCTAGGTACGGTACAGCGCGCGCGCCGCAAAGCTGCTATACAGATGATACAGAACTTGGCGCCAAGTTCTGTATATAGCAGCTTTGCGGCGCGCGCGCTGTACCATACCTAGCTGCCTAAGTTTCTGAAAAAGGGTTGGATACAGCCACACTCCATTCGTATACACGGCTCTATGGATACAGCCACACGCCGGCTATTCTTACGGCAGCACAATGCGTGTATACCGACTGCTAGCCATTAATCTGACCTATAGCCACTAATCTGACATATATAGCCACTAAATATACTGACCTATAGCCACTAAATTAGGGTTATGGTTAGGGTTTAGGTTAGGGTAATATATATACCCCGAAACTAATAAAGACAAAACTTCTTCTGTTCCGCTGCAAATCAAGCCAATCCGCTGTGGCGCAATGGATATGCGTGCTTGTCTCGATGTTCGATAATATACAAGTCGGAAATTTTGGCTATGCGCATGCGCGAGTGTGGTTGTATCCATACGCGGCTCTATGGATACAGCCACACGAGTGTGGCCGTAAGCTAAAGTCAAGACACACGAGTGTGGCTGTATACACTGCCTTTTTTTAGCGCACAAACCGGGTTGTATTAACCGAACGCACCGAACGTGAATGTTTTGCATGGGAATGTCATTGACATGCGCGCTGCCACTGGTGCGCGGAAAAACGTGCGTATTATGCCTCAGGACGCTTATATTTTCTTCGGGAAATGGTGGAAAATGTTTGCTAAACATGATTTATTATCCTCCGTTAATGCCGACTTTCAAAATTCGAACATTTTTCCTATGTGAATTTGCATGTCCGGAAATACAACCCGTTCGGTAATGCAACCCCCTGCTATACTAGTCTAGTAGTGTGATGATGACAAAATTATTGACAATTCAATTGAATGACAATGTCAATGTGACCACATCTACTAGTAAATTGGTCCAGTTAACTGGACCATTTACACGCAACATATAGGAAAGTGCGTTAGCATCGACATACCTAACTCAAGTGAACGCTACCGCGGAGCGGTAGCGTTCAAGGTCGGGCTCATAGTGCCCCCGAATTTATGCGCTAATGTGCACAATAAGTGTGCTTAAAATTATAGATATGATACGGTACTTACCACCGTGTAGATGATACATATGTTATGCAACTATGGGGTGGATCAGAATGATGATTTTTCGCTCCATTCCGCATCAAAATGAGTGATTTATGCACCTCCTCGACTTCTATCTGTGTTGTATCGCGACTTCTGAACGATCGATGATCGCGCGAACGGTCTCCATTCAAGTACCGCGCCCGCCGAATAGACGGCAGATATATCTGACTCGCGCGTTTAGTGGTCGTACGGTAATTATCGATCGTTCAGAAGTCGCGATACAACACAGATAGAAGTCGAGGAGGTGCATAAATCACTCATTTTGATGCGGAATGGAGCGAAAATCATCATTCTGATCCACCCCATAGTTGCATAACATATGTATCATCTACACGGTGGTAAGTACCGTATCATATCTATAATTTTAAGCACACTTATTGTGCACATTAGCGCATAAATTCGGGGGCACTATGAGCCCGACCTTGAACGCTACCGCTCCGCGGTAGCGTTCACTTGAGTTACGACATACCTAGCTGATGCCATCTACCGACAAGAAATCGCGCAGGAAGCTTGCTCTTGAATACGTGCATGAGTATTCAGACGCGTCCGTTTGTGCTCTCGATCCCGGAGTGTTCGCTTCGCCTGCCCATCGATATACGATGCGCCTGCCTCGCTCGCCGCCGCGCGCGACGAAACACGTGTTATTCTATGAGAGACCGATCTTCTTTGCGATGGAATTTTATAGCGCGGGGTGGGCGTGCACGCTTCGGGTCCATACTTTGTGTTACGTTTCAGAGTGTGCAGCAACTACTAATTTTTTTCCAGAGAAAAGGAGCTCAAATGTTACGATTCGGATTTCAAAGGACAATACAACACAGCATATTTGGTAAGCATAGTGTCTGGTACATTTTTGTAACTTCTAAAATACTTGCTTAAATTTTGAAATTTTTGCGTCATCATGTAGACTATTGTTAAAAAATAAGATTTGGAAATTTGTGTGACCTTACCTTTTCTACTTTAGTAGAAATTAAGATATTCCTGTGACTGTTTTTTCTTACCACCGTGCAGAAAATATGGGCAAAAACATGGTACGCGAAGCCACAAAATCTCTGCACAAAATTCCATTCAGCGCACTGTGCAGTGGGCGGAGCGTACAGTGCGCTCGTTACTAAGACTTGGTGCAAAGCTCATTAGCATATAGCGCGAGCGGCCTCTCTTCCCCTTGCAATCGTGCGCAATGCATGTCAATAAACTACGCTGTATTACGGAAGTGATATGCACGCCGATTGGAAGGCGCATTTGGCAAATTATGGCGTGAACGTATTTCGGAAAACGGCCGTCTATACATTTTCTCCGTAAGAGCCGCTTGGCGTATAGAGGGCAAATGCGTGTCCATAAACCGTGATGCATTACGGAAGCGGAATACACCGCAGTGTATGTAGTCTATTACGTATCGGGCCTGTTGTCGCGCGAACATGTATTCCAGCAAATCGGCACTCTATAGACATTTTTGCTTTATGCAACTGAAACAAGAGATCGTTTGTTTTCATCGACACATGTGAGAAAGTACCTGTAGCTGTCCACTACCTGCATCATCTTTCACTCAAAATATCTCCTGCATGCTAACTAGGACTAGACTGAGAGCTATATTGCTATCTCTAGATAAAAGTAAGTCACAATCGCATGTTTTATTACAATGGCCTGTAGTTAATTGACTGTCTTACGTTGACGTATATTTTTCTCCGTGTGAGCCGCTTGGCGCACGATGATGATGATGGGGACCGGGGTGGAGTATACACCCCCGTACTTACGGTTGGCTTCGTTGGAGCGGAGGCCTGATGAGGCCTGAGGTGGAAACAACAGTCACTGATTTCGGCTGTTCCTTGCATGCTAGATTTGTTTCATATTTGTTTTAATGTACGTTTTTCTTCATGCTGAGAGTGAGAATGAACTTGTACTAATACACAATTCTGCTTTGATTAGACTAGCTATGATTCATTTGATGTACCATGTTTTCTTGGCTTTGATGCGCCATGTTTTTCTTGGTTAATTTACATGATCAGATGATTTACCATGTTTACACATAATATATGTTAATAATTTAACACCTGTTTTTTTTTTTACATTTCATTCCAGGACACGGCCCCTTTCTACGTTCTACAAGTTATACAAGTATTGAGAAAGCCAATACAGCACACACCCTTGGGTAATGATCTTACAATTTGATAGTAACTGCAGTCTCGTGGTCATGGAGGGGGTGGACTGGTTTGTTGGAGATCGATTTGACAACAGTAACAAAAAGAAAAACATACTGTGTGTCCCCTCCAAGGAGTGTTTGTGCCCCATGTCAGTCCGACAACGCTGCACTTGTGAACATATGAATATTTATCCAATTCATATTTATGACGTAATTGGAGAGTATATAATTATACCAATAGCTTGTGTGTGTCTATTGTTAAACTAAATTTTGCTTCATTCTTTTTTCTAAAGAAAATATTAGATGTTTAAATACGATGTCAATAACAAGAAACGCTGGTCGAAGCAGCACTTTTGATTTAGATTGTATTTTGAATGAAATAAACTATGTGCAAGAAAACAAGCAAAAATAAACACACATATACATGCATACATGTAATAGCAAATTCTGATTCAATGTAGACCATTCATTGTTTGTGCTTTTAATTGTACATGATTATAATGCGTATTTTCAGTCTTCATGCTTGACAAACGAATTCAATATTTTGCACAGGATCATGATCAAATTCTTATTTCAATAGATAATAAATTGATGCAAGAAATATTTAAATTTATTATGGAAGATATTATTAATTATGTTTGAAACTGCATGACTACAATGAACGGTACCAATAAGTGGATTGAACTTATCTAAGTTGCTGTATCACCCAGTAGGACTATATTTGACCCATTTGTGGCGCTCATAGAGTCGGCATCATAAATGTTGCTTTCATCGACCCGATCTTGAAGTATCACAATTGAGTGAAAACGTACATGTAGTTACAAGTTCTTAAATGATATGTGAAATTTAATATTATGTACAGGCATGATAAGTAATAATTTATGTGTAACATGACAGTAATCATTTATTTTAAAAGTATGATTCATAGTTCTGCTCAAGTACAATTTTATTCATATCTACTAGTTCCGAAAATAATGCTTTTGAGCCACCAGATAACCAGTAACTGGTAAGATGCGTGGTTTCGTTATCAAAGTTTCCACTGTATTATGATGACGTAACATGTATGATTATGTAGCATAGAAAGTTTTTACAAACATGTGAATGTATGGAGCGAAACTTACGGGACTCTCTTGATGCGATTGAAGTTGGCACAGAGAAAGGAACTGGTATGTAGGCATCATCATCGTGATATTCGGGCTGGTTCGTGTTGATGAAATCCGATGCAAGGTAAGTAATTTATTATTAACTTAAAGTGGGAACAATAAATCGAAAGCAATCTTTTGCGTCGAGATATGAAAGTGGGTTCTTGCATTTATAAATTCGACAAACAATGCTTCAAAAGTAGGAACATAAACACTGTTCATTCCCAGGGGGCGGGGGGGGGGGGGGGGTCTGTCCTCATTGAAAGGGGGGTATCATGCGTGACCAAGAAAACGAGTAATTAGGGTGGTTTGTTTACGATCAGGCGAGATACTCGAGTATCTCCTTTAGGGTCTCAAAATCAGGAAAAAGGGTATCTTTTTTAGGCTGATGAATTACTCGTTTAGGGTCTCAAAAAGATGAACTTCTCGTTTAGGGTCTCAAAAACTCGGCTTACTTACTTGGGGTATCAAAAATTAGTTATAACTTGCTTGGGGCTTTACAAAAAATTGATTACTTGCTTAGGGTATCAAATTACCGATAATCATACTTGCTTATAGGGTGTATTTTTTGCCATACTTGCTTATAGGGTGTATTTTTTGCACCAAGCAAATACTCGTTTAGGGTGCTTTTGGCAAGTCCTTGGTCACGTATGATACCCCCCTTTCTATGAGGACAGACCCCCCGAGGATTATCCAAACGTAATTATTTGTATAACCACCGTTCTTGACCCAAGCATTATGATATACACGCCCCAATCATCTTCTCCAAGTTCTCCTCAATTGCGCCCCCCCCCCCTCCTCCTTCGTTGTCCCACGGTCCGAAAGTAATGCATCCGAAGTCGAGTTAAACCTAACCTGAGCCTATACCCCTATACCCCTCTGTTGACCCTCACAAAGTCCAATTTATGACATTCCTTACGTATTGGTCGTCTGTGTCCTTTTTTTAATATCAATTTGTGTGTCATATAATACTCTTAATAATTGTTCCGCCCACCTCTACCACATTTAAATTTGTTTGCAGTCACGGTTTTCACAAGCTATATCCCTTCCTTCTCATCCCAAAATTTACTACATGTATTTCCGTTTGTCATCACTCCTATAGGCCCCGTTGCTGAAAGAGATACAATCGATTGTAAGTTACGATCGCAAGTCAGAAAACTTACGCGGCACATAATAACCACAGACAAAACACAAACATATTGGATCTGACAGTCTTTTAATTTAATCCATTTCATGTTGTTTTATTAGTTCAATGGTAAATAAAGGGAATGTATTTTATTAGTGTACTAGGAAAGACATAAACAATAAAAAGATAATACGCTAAGCATATTAATACATGACTATGTTATAAAACATAATTTTATGTTAACAAATCAGAAGTTTCCGAACCATATAAATAAATGAATATCTTCCGATTCAAATAATAACAAACGTTGATTTGAAATCATCAAGAGATCGCCACTCTGCTGGTTCTCACTCCCAGTCTCCCACCTATTCCTCTTTCTCAGAATTAGAGTCATGAATGTATCGATATATTCTGTGGAAAATAAACAAGAAAGTCAGCATGTTATTAAATAAGCTTTCCAAAATGATTGCTTTATGCTTAAAAATAATTCATGAATACATATGAACACGCTTGAACCAGTTGGAGATAATGTTACTTCAAAACATAACTGATGTAGTTTAAAGTATAGTTAGTACACAATCATAATTTCATATACTTACACACAAATTACGAGATCGTGAGTAAACAAAGAAAGTGTCTTTGAACTTTTGTTCATGAATATTCATATTCATTATAGCATACACATTATATTCACACACATTATGATACACATAATCAATGCACACACTGAAGTACACATGCACAGCCAGTGTTCGCGCCAAGCTGACATGTGATCATTATCATCATGAATATTCAACAAAGGGCTCGCGTATACGCGCGTAATGCGCTGCATAGCGTGGTAACGACGCACTGTATCTAAGCGGGGCGGGGTGTGTAACCTAGAGATGCCAAATTGTAGTCCCTCCCCTGGTTCGGCTGAACCCGTTGCTAGGATGACAGTGGCGCATACAACGTATTTCTGCGGGTGGATCTCGTGGGATCTGCGAAAAAATATGCAAATATTCAGAATCTGGAGGAAATGTACTTTCGGACCATATGCATATGAATATTGAAACTCGTTGAAATGCCCTAGAAATTCACTATTAACGGACTATATCGGAAAATACCCAAGGAAATAACGTTCTCAGTAACTTCATAGTATGGTCATCAGAATGAGAAGTGGATTATCTTTCGTTTGATACCAAAATCAAGGGGATTGGACAATCAGATCCACCCGCAGAAATGTGAGAAAGATGAATTTAGGCCAAAAAAGCGTGACCGATTCTGGAGATTTGGGGAGGCGCGCGATGCGTAGTCCCGTGCATTGAGGTGAGTGCCATGTCGCCGTACGTTCACTTTTTCAGTGACGCATTTTCACTCGATATTACTCATTTTAAACGAACCATATATCCAAATTCGATGAATAATGATATTGCCGTAGGAAATAAACATGACATTCGTACTACATGACTTAAATTGGTGTTAGAAATGTAAAAACGGGTAAAAATTGGTTAGAATCATGGAGTCTTTTTTCTACTTGGTGTGGGGAATACGTGTGGGTAGACAAATCGCCGCGCGTATCAGACACCCTACTATAAAGGCCTACCCATCAAATTTACTTTCGGATCGCGCAATCTCCGTAGATAGCTTGACAACGCTGCGCGTGCTAAGATGCTAATGCGCGCAAAATGTTTGCATCATCACACTGCCATTGAAATGCGTGTTACGGTTTGCTACACGGGATACGTGTTAAGTCAATGGCAGGGTGCCCAGTATTATGCGCGAAGTATGGAGACTGTACTCCGTGAAGAAGCTCTTGCTGATATGACATAGTCACGGAATCGGGTCATTAACACCACGAATTGTGAGTTTAAATGAAATTGTTCAAGATAAATCGAATCCTCAGAATTTGAGGGGTAATTTATTATTGTTTCATTGAGATTACTGTAATTTTCTTGATCCTAATAGTAATAAGCCACTTTGAAAAAATCCTAAATTTTCGTGCGCGAAGTTAGGATACACCTTCATACACAATTGACTATGAGCGCGCCAAAAGATGGGTTTTTGCTTGCGCGATGACTCTTAGTGCGCTTAAGTAACAACAAAGGAAAAGGATAAGGAAATGAAACACACTGCGCGAAATTATCTTTGTTAATGCGCTTATCAGCTGATAAACAGGGGGGCCATATTAAGGCACGGGCCATATTAGCCTGATCATACTAGTAGGTGGTTGTATAACTCAAATGAACGCTACCGCGGAGCGGTAGCGTTCAAGGTCGGGCTCATAGTGCCCCCGAATTAATGCGCTAATGTGCACAATAAGTGTGCTTAAAATTATAGATATGATACGGTACTTACCACCGTGTAGATGATACATATGTTATGCAACTATGGGGTGGATCAGAATGATGATTTTTTGCTCCATTCCGCATAAAAATGAGTGATTTATGCACCTCATCGACTTCTTTCCGTGTCGTATCGCGACTTCTGAACGACCGATGATTGCGCTATAGTCTTCATTCAAGTCGCCCGCCGATTCCAAGTAAACGACAGATCGATCTGACGCGTAAGTCCGTACGACCACTAAACGCGCGCGTCAGATCTGCCGTCTATTTGGAATCGGCGGGCGACTTGGATGAAGACTAAAGCGCAATCATCGGTCGTTCAGAAGTCGCGATACGACACGGAAAGAAGTCGATGAGGTGCATAAATCACTCATTTTTATGCGGAATGGAGCAAAAAATCATCATTCTGATCCACCCCATAGTTGCATAACATATATGTATCATCTACACGGTGGTAAGTACCGTATCATATAGATAATTTTAAGCACACTTATTGTGCACATTAGCACATAAATTCGGGGGCACTATGAGACCGACCTTGAACGCTACCGCTCCGCGGTAGCGTTCACTTGAGTTAGTGGTTGTACTGAGTTACTTATGAATATGAATTTAACAATTTAACAATGATTAACATTAATAACAATAATCATTTATTGCCAAACTGCCAAACAAGCTTTCAATTCTTTGCTATCGTGCGTAATAACGGTGCGGATTTAAAGCCACTTGGGCTTGGTCTTGGTCTTGGACAATTTTAAGTTCAAAACTAATTAAATAAAACAAAAGGTGTGCAGTTCATACAAAGAGGAATGTGCATGTAGCAAGCTCCAGAAAAGGCAGAAGGCTCAAAATTTACATTGTCAGTGACAGTGATCAAATTTTTGTTCCATTTTCTCAAAAAATGGTATGGAAAATGTATCATACAAATTTCGTCATAACTCCAAAATTAAAAAAGGAAAGATAAAGAAACTTACAACATATCATGTTTTAACACTGCTTTACCTGATGTAGTAATAATTTAGAAGTATTGCATATTTGGCAAGTATTTTTAGAAATTACAAAATTTCTGGCGATTTTGTCGCTAGCATGGCCATGCATGGCCAGGGGCAGCAGGGCTAAAACATTGTTGGTTTGATAAAACGGGTGCGCTTCGTTATTCCGAAGGTTCGTTATTCCAAAGATTCTTTATTCCGAACACGCAAATTTTGTATACCTGAGGGTTCGTATATCCTAAAATGTATCATACAAATTTCGTCATAACTCCAAAATTAAAAAAGGAAAGATAAAGAAACTTACAACATATCATGTTGAAATAGGGTTCGTTAATCCGAACATTTGTTGCATTATTCCGAAGGTTCGTTATTCCGAAGGTTCGTTATTCCGAGGGTTCGTTATTCCGAAGGTTCGTTATTCCGAAGGTTCGCTATTCCTAAAATGAAATCAGGTTCGTTATTCCGAAGGTTCGTTAGTCCGAAAATAAAATCGGGTTCGTAATTCCGAAGGTTCGTTATTCCGAAGATCCGTTTTTCCGAGGGTTCGTTATTCCGAAGGTTCGCTATTCCTAAAATGAAATCGGGTTCGTTAATCCGAAAATGAATTTGGGTTTGTTACAATGATATAATTTCATATAAAGAGATAAAATAAACTAAAAATGTTTTATTGGTCTGGCCAAGGGAGGGAAAGGGGGAGGGGTATGCTTAATGCAGGCTGTAAATTAAATAAACAAAACACAAATTATAGTATTATAACAAACTCGATTTAATTTTCGGATTAACGAACCCTATTTTGTTTTCGTTCTAATGAACCTTCGGAATAACGAACCTTCGGAATAACGAACCCGATTTTTGTTTCGGATAAACGAACCTTCGGAATAACGAACCCTCGGAATAACGAACCTTCGGAATAACGAACCTTCGGAATAACGAACCTTCGGAATAACGAACCTTCGTAATAACTGAACCTTCGGAATAACGAACCTTCGGAATAACGGACTGTAACCGATAAAACTTGCAAAAGTTCAGTTAGTAACTTAGTAACTTAGACTGTAGCGTAGTCTCCTAGACGTGTCACATAATCTCCTAGACGTGTCACGTAGTCTCCTAGACGTGTCACGTAGTCGTAGACGAGACAGTCTTCGTCTACTTTAATCACTCTCGTCTCGACTTTTTGGAAGAACTTGACTTTGTCTGTGTAGTTTGTACCATGTACCACCTGATCTCAAGGAGTCAAGCAGATAATAAAAGGAAAAAGTGTTTTTTAAAAATAATTTGCTCTTTTGACCATATCCCCATAAAGGCCATAGTCGATCTATTATTAAAATTGTAACAATTTATTGTTAAGAAAAATAAATCTGCTTGTCTAGTCTATTCTAAATCTAATGATAACAAATACATAGCACCGTTAGTTGACAAAAATGTTTAGTTCAATAGAATTAGAAAGCAATCAATGAAAATTTAGTTTCTATATTAATGAGTTAATGAGATTTGACATTTTTGAGCTGGTGTACATTTCCTTAATAAAAAATACGTCTGATCAGATATTTTTTGTGATGAGCATGGATCAAAGGAATTCAACAAAAAGGCTAGATGTCCTGCATGTAAGTTATCCAGAGTCTCACGTCTAGAACCCTATCCAGGCTTGATTATTTACTTTAGAAAAGCTCTGTATAAAACTATAGTACACAAGCCAATATTTCCTTTTGCTAATTTGTACAGGAACTTGGAATCTTGACATTTAAATGTTCACCTTACATTCAAAATTTATTATTTTTATTTTTTATATCTCATCTCTTCAAGTTTTATTTCAAGTACATATTTATTATTTTCAGTAATTTTCCTAAGTTTTTGGCATTACCAGGGAGAGTTGGTGGTTATTTGTTGTACTATTTTACTCACATTCAAACTTGTTTTTCTTTCATCAGTAATGAGACTACAGTCTAGGGATTTATGAGAAAGACGGTAATCTGATATTCAATGATCATAATAGATTTCAAATGCTGTGATAACTACTTACTGTACGTTATTTTAGATAATACATGAAAGTCACAAACCACTTTTAATATCCAGATATGTTTTTACCTACATGCATGTATCAAAGCTGTTTGTACTTTATTCTTCAGTATGGTTTTGTTTTTGTTTTGTCTGAAGAAGTTTCCTCTTGCTATTCAATCAAACGGTAACTTAACCCCTTGACTACGGGAACCGGGTGGGCTGTGTACAAAGCCTAGATAAGGATTTTAGAATCTCGAATGGGACGGGTTAAAATCTTCCTTAAAAACTTACCTGATGAAGCCACCTTAGATGTTTGGAGTTATCATTGTTGTCTGACTCATTGCAATTATGATTAGTTTGTCGTTTTGAAATGTGCGCCACAAGTGTTCAAATGGACAGAAGTGTGCCCGATATAAATGTTAAGTTATTATTTGTCCATATTTACGAGATATATAATTTCTTTGTAATTTATCTGAGCCAGGTGACACGAGCCTTCCAGGCAAATTTGACATCATTCGGATCAACCTCTCACCGACAGAGCAGTACAAGTCCATGGTGCTTGCAGGGCAGAAACCAGAGGTCATCCTAGAAATATGCTCTAGAGCTCTTGCCTTTTGGACATATCAGGTGAATCTTGGCAAAGTTTTTTTGTTGCTGATTATTATGTTTATAAATTGGCAAAGATTGATCATAGTTAAAAGGGTGAAACAAAGCGTGATGATCTTGGTATGTATTTTTAAAAAACATATTGCCCATAGACCCTAGTCTGGCATAGTCCTGAATGGGATGACTATTTTCCTTAATTCATTATTAAACAGGGCATTGTACTGCTTGCGTTCTGTTGCTAGTACGTAATAATATCCCTATTTAGGTGTTGTTAGCATAATTTGAACAAAAAAGTTTTACAATAATAGTAGGGATGTTAGACGCACGCATTATGATCCTGAAATCGGGGAGATATATGTGCAGTACAGTCATAAGGTTCAGATACACACGATCTTAAAAAAATCATTAAAAATCAATCTCAGCATGAATGAGCAAATTGAATAAGTATTACCGTAGTTTAGATTTATATTCCAATGTTGAGACCATTTTCTTCACAAATAGAATCGTAGAAATTATCAAAATAGCGCAGTAAAGATGAGCTAAAATGCGGTCATTGAACCATCCGGTGTGTTTGACACGTATCGTAGCGGCATGGCACCGATCTCGGGCTACTCTGGGTAAAACTTCCAATGTTTACATCGAAATCTAAAAGTGATCCTGGGGCCTGATCATGCCGAAACTTCGGTATGCCATTCATAAATATACAGGCTGAATCAATGCGCGTTGGTTACTTTCTTACCCCGCAACTTCATGTAGCCTTGCGCAATGAAAAAAAGTTTGTTATCTTAGCGATTTTTTCATAAGAAAATTAACTTTTTTGTGTTAGCCAATACTTCGAGATTGATCATCAATATCTTATCTATCTCTGAACCAAAAATGAAGAGATAAATCGTCCAGGATCATCTAAAGATCTTTGACAGAAAACGAAGTGAATATTTTGATTTTGCGTGCTCTGAAATCATGGGGAGTAAGTGCAAACGAAGAAAGAGCGTGATGTCACCGTCTTGCACATAGGCCACGTGCGTTGCGAGCGGGGAATTTCCATACGAAATTCGGGGAATTGGCTCTTACGACTGACGTAGAAACTCCCTCGTATTTTGATTGAAATTCATCTCGTGGAGAAATATGAAGAAAAAAATAGATTTGATGGGGATATTACATCAAAACGGAGCACCACAGCGATGATATCGCTATTGCAAATGTAAGAATGTTATTCTGGTCATATCATTCAAGATCTAAGATAAATCCTGGACACTTAAGATACTTATTTTGTTGGACTTATGAAGGATTGGTTTTTATTTTTTATTTTTTTATTTTTTTATTTTTTAAAATTTTTTTCTTCCCTTTATCTTTCTGGATTTTCTTTGTTTCTCTTTGTTCGTTTTCATGGAAACACTGCATTTCATAAGATTATTGGTATGAAAAGATATATCTGCCATTACTTAGGAATGCAAGGTGTTTCAGATCACAATTTTGCAATGAGAAAGGTGATACTTTGTTTAAAATATTCTTTAATTTTCTTTGTTTTTCTTTGTTTTTCTTTGTTTTTCTTTGTTTTTCTTTGTTTGTTACCATGGCAACAGGACATTTGATGAAATTAGTTGTATCAAAATATTTGTTTGCCATTATTTTGGGATGCAAGGTGCTTAATTATACTATATTGTGATGAAAAAGGTGATATTTCATTTCTTTTATTTAATTTTCTTTGTTTTTGTTTCCATGGCAACGCTATTGATAATTTTAAGTTTGTAAGAATTTTTTTTTTAAAGTTGAAGAAGAATTAATTCAGGATGTCATATTTCAATTTTCAACTGAAAACAAGAATTATTTTTGGAGATATGGCACATCAAACTTTATTTGAAATTGTATATTGTATACTCTTCTCAAGACTTTTGTAACCCCCGGTGCCATGCTTCTACAGTGAAACCCTATACAAAATGTTCAGGAAACGCCCCAAAAAAATATTAATGAAAAAATCATATCTCAAGAACCGATTAATGTAATTACTTCATCTTTTTTGCATCTTGAATGATAAATTATGTTCTTCACAAAGACTACAAAATTGTCCTAATATAATGCATTTAAATTTTCAGCCTAACATCCCTAATAATAGGAATGAAATCTCAACTGCAAGTCCATGGCAGAAACCCATGGCACCTAGATAATGCAAGATTAATCAAAATCAAAAGGTCTTGAATGGGTTGACACTTGACACAAAATACCCATCTACTGAAGATGTGAAATAACTCTTCCCTACTGCATGTATTTTGCTAAGTTTGATATCATTTCAAAGCACTTTTCACTAATAGTATTATTAACCCAATTATAAGGATACAATGCTAGCCTGCACACATTGTGTGCACCAATGACCATCTGCACTCCCTGGCAAGGGGCATGTGTATATGGGTTCATTATGCATTTGATAAAAGGTAAAGGCTTTCATGTTTTGATATCTCTGACTATGTGTATGTAATTGTATGCTTGTGTAAAGTAGAGTGCAAATGTTAAGTGCCCATAAATGCACACAAAATAACAAGGCAGTGTGTGAGGTTTATCTACTGTAGATATAAAGTTGTTATAATTGTAGTATTGTGTGTCTATTTGTGTATCATGTAATTTTTTCTGTGTCAACATTGATGAACAAATTTTGCAGTATATACTAAATATGTAATATGTTACAATTTATTTTTAGATTTAAATGTTCAGGCATGAAAATAATTTTTTTTTTTTTTTTCCTTTCAAATAATCCTCTCTGCTTGCTGGTAATGATAAAACTGTTTACCCAGAGCCTGTTTTAGTTATGCTAAATGGAATCCTCTTTCTCCAGATTCTTATTAATAGGGTTAAAAATCTCACCACAGAATGCACCAGATTGCACGATTCTCAGTGAACCCCAAAATTGAAAAATCTCCGTATCGTGCGAGGGGGGACAGCCCCCTCCCCCCGCTTGGTCGCTTTGCTCCCTCGCAGTAATTCTCAAAAGTTTTTCAATGTTTTTTTAATGAACAGTACTTTTCATTGAATTGTAAAACTTTTCGCTTTAATTTTATGTTATGTGTAATTGTTGGTGGTCTGTAAACATTCATGCCAAAAAAGCAGTACATAACTATGAAAAGCCGCTGAATCATATCCAGAAAAAGGACTGCATGCATCACCCTCATATCAAGGAAACGTGTAAACTTTACTTTCAACCTAGTCAATTATTATATTCTTATGTGCTCACAGATACACCAAGAGCGGACATATCAAGAGTATGTGGCTTCAAAGTCCAAGGAAAGAAGTACTCAGATGGAGCAGTACTACGAACAGCTGCTGAATCGAACCCAGGCAGAAAACACAAGTAAATGTACACTCTAAAAATATAAGCTATATCAATGTCTTTTTTTGGTATGCCTTTAATAGGACACTTATTTTGTTTGGAGAATGATATGAAATTTTGCTAAAAATCCATTTATTATCATCCAATAATGGAAAGTTTCATCTCGATCATTCATTTTTTTCACACGCACTTCCTATATTGGTAAATGTAAGCCGTTTGGTAATTCAATACTTGCACATACTAGTAGTAACTATACAACAAATAGATGTGTGCACAGGGTATATATCAGTGTCGGCATTTGATCTATAGTATTTAAATGTTTTGACATGATGCATATAATTGAAGAAATCATTCTAATAACTTGACTGTTTGAATTTTCCTTTCTTTACAGACCTAAAGTCGCAGGTTTCAGGTATGTAAAATGCAATTTTGTTAATAATTTCAAATCAATGTATGAGTTATGATTTAGGTGTTGCATATCAGTTTTTATTTTGTACCAGCACTTTTATTTAGTACATGCAGTTACAATATCAAATTTGTTTGTACTTAGTTTTGGATTACAAAAAAAAATATTATGGAGGTCCATACATTGGTGTATACCATACATTTATGAACTCATCATTTTTTCTGTGACAATCTAAAGGAAGGAAAGCTGTGTTTCATGTACAAACATACAGCTATTTTTTACAATGTGCATTTCATTACTGTTTAGAAATACCAATGTACAGCATGATATGTTAAAGTTAGTCTAAAATTGTGATAACAATCAATGAGAGCATTATATTGAAAGCTTTAACAAGAAGTGAAAAGTCAAATTGAGCCAAGCATTCAAACCTAGCAGGTCCTTTATCGAGGCAAAAATGTGAGTGAAAAAAAAAGGAGTGACTTTCATGACCAGTTTTCTTTCTGCATTTTATTTTGCAGCCTTGAGGAAAGACACGGAAGGAAACAAGAAGCGGTACAACGACATGGCAGAGAAACTCATGGAAAGAAACAGGCAGCATCAGAAGTTACAGGTACCTAACTCTAACTTACCAAAATCAAACATTGCTACTATATATATATTATATGATTCGCATAAACATACTGTTACATGCAAAGTTAGCTGCCAGTTACTTTCAGCGTTACTATCAGCTCAATTGTATCTGATTATTTAGTCTCTGAATAAAATACAAGGAAGGAAACTAAAGATGAGAAAGATTTTTTATTTTTTTGCTTTGATAATAGCCGGGAACCTGGAATATCTGTTCCGTCTTGTGAAGGGGTCTCACAGGAACCGGAGATTCTAGGTACCCATAGTAAGCCAGTTAACATGTCATTATTATAACATCTTTCACACTTTACTAATTGCATACTATTAGATGAATTGGTAAATTTCACTTGACTGCTGTAAAACTTGTTTTATTATCATAATTTTGTCCAATGTCCTCTGGAATACAAAGCCTTGAAATATGTGAATGTATAATTTTGTATTAGTTTAATCTAAACTGTGTAAAGGGCAGCAGACTTATGTTTAATGAAACACAATTTAAAAATCAAGAGTACATGCAATACAAAATATTTCATTATATAATATGATGACGTCATAATGAAGGTAAATTGAGCATTCCCATTGGTTGATTACCGATGCTTAATCCGGTATAATCAATGGTAAAGTTATAATACATATGTATTATAACTTTTCTGTATGTACAAACTGACCATAGAGAGCCAAACGAGCTGCGCAGGGGATTGCCTTGGAGTGCGTAATGTGCTCTTGTGCGCTTGTTCTTGAATGGGGAAAATGCGCAGAGCGCGCAATTATTTCTAATACGCGCTGGCACTTAACACAGTACGCAGGGCCGACAATGGCTGGAGAGAACACTCACAATTTGAGCAAGGTCAATTTGGGTTTATCAACATGATAACCATATCAGTTCCTCAAAATAATCATATTATATAACAAATAGTACATGCTTCTTGTCGTTAAATATTCCACAATAGACACCTCTACATTTTAAATTTCTCTCGTGCGATTATATTGCACTCGGCCTGCGGCCTCGATGCAATATAATCGCTCTCGAGAAATTAAAAATGTATCGTTGTCTATTCTGGTATATTCAACTCCAAACCATGCACTATTTGTATAATATTCTATAACTGATACCTATGATCTCCTTCCTTTGCACCCCATAATTTCTCACAGCTGATGTATGACTCATTGAGAAGGTAAGAGTTCAATGTCATTCACATTTTGGGGTAATTCTTTGCTTTATAGCCCATAGTAGCTGTTTAGGAACAATGGTTTCATATCTACTATAGACGAGTAGATAAATGCAATATCCAAAGAAACATGTTTTGGTACTTTTTTTGTTTTTATGTTTTTATCATTTCTATAAGCTTGCTAATAAATTTGGATGAAGTGGATGAACCCATCCTAAGTTTATCTGTTTCCTTATAGATTTGGCAATCCCCATTAGCTCCCCGTTATGAGTAAAGTAGTAGTGTTTGCTCATTGGTGCATGCCTGCATTTTAACGCTGGAGTGCCAGAAGCTTCAAGCATACATTACAGTTTAAGTTTTGTTTTGTTTTGTTTTGTTCTTTTAAGTTGCCCTTTTGCATGGTATATATGGCAGCTTGCTCAGTATAAATTACAGGTTGAGAGTTTTAACCCATTCGGTCAGGATTTGTCCCTGAATTACTCAAGTTGAGGTCTATTGAGAATTAATGCATTTTATACCAACATTGACTTTAATTGGGTCGGTTAGAGGAGGCTCTTTCTGAGAGCAGTATTTTTGTAAAAACAGAAAGTCAACAAGTGCGTCTTGGAATGCAATAAGCCAAGGGAGGTTAACTGCATGTAAATGATTGGATACTTTTTTGTGTAAATAATTGTAAATGTACATTACATTATTGGAAATATACTTGGTAAATGCCCAAGGGACGGCCAGCAAAGAGATGGATTGACTGTATCAAGGCAGACAGCAACACAAGTCACCTTGGCTCCCTGACCAAGGCCAAAAGACTGACAGAAGGTAGGAAGGTATGGCAATCCGTTGTGAAGCAGAAGCCATATCATACATCCCAGCAATGGTGTGGACAGCATTATTGCTTACATGTATGTTGAATCTTTGTTCTCATTTCTGTACTTCTCCAATGTAGGAAGTCCATCACCGTGAATAACATGGATCAGGAGGCGTTTCAAGAAGCATCAAGCATGGGGGGTGCAGGCGATTTCACAATACCAATGTCATTTCCTGAAGGTAATTTCCCTATTATATTTCATACCGATATGTTAACAAAAAATATTGCCATCCAAACTTAAGTGACTATAATACAATTTCTCCCAAAGAAACTTTCAATCTGTACATATAACCAAATTTGATATAGCGCCCTCTTGCACATACAGACGACTATCAAATATTAACTCCGTAGGAGGCAGTTAGCATGTACAGTAGAACCTTTTTTTTTTATAAAGAGCTATAACAAAAGATATAACAAAACCCTCTTATAACAAGGTAATGTTGCTTACCAAGCCCTTTTATATTCTTTTGTTTTACCATGATATAACAAGGTAATTTTATAGTCCCAAGGATCTTGTTATAAAAGAGGTTCCACTGTAAACAGTTATGTCTATAAAGTAAACACCACCTGCTCATAAAGACAACCTGTTTTTTCCCTTACATGTAGGTGGTCTTTGTAGACAGGTTTTCCTATACATCTAAAAGATATAATTTTATTTAGTGGATGTTGCCAGTGTAAAAAATCAGAACCGAATTGATATTGTTTATCTGATTTATCAGTCGTTACATAACAATGCAATTTCAGTGTCAACACAGTGGAACCTCATTATAAGGAGGACATTCTGGGACCATAAAAGCCAACTTGAAATATGAGGTATCTTATTTCTGTATATATCAGCACCAACTTATTTACATTGTTATCTACAGTAGTGGGTTCCCACAAGAGCAATGCACATAAATTGTTTTGTTTCATAGAAACAAGAAACAATTGAGATAAGCTTAGCAGCAGTATCTTTCTTGATTTACTTATCAGCTATTACATAATGATTTGCATATAAAGCCTCCAACATGAGTCTGTGATAACAGTTGGACTTCAACACTATTCAAAATGCAGCAAATAAAGAAAATCTATACCAATGTGCCGTTGGTTAGCAAAGTGCTATAAATTAAATAAAATTGTCAGGTTAAAGGTACTACATGTATGTGACTCAGTTGTCATTTGCAAAACCATTAGTTGTATAGAAGAATTGTAGAAAAGCTCAATTATCTATGCTTGCAAATTTTTGGGCTGGGGTCTATGGAGAATGCATGTTGTACCCAAATCGTTCAGTCTTGAATAGGTTAACCCGTTCCCTACGATATTCTGAAATATCCATAGACTTTGTATACAACCCACCTGGTTCCCGTAGTCAAGGGGTTAAATGTATTCTCCATAGACCCCAGACCAAGTTCATTCTGGACCAGTCCTGAATAAGTTAAACATTTCCTGCTGATAATTCTTTTTGCGACGTGTTCACATTCATACATTCTAGGTCACAGAAGAGCAGGAGACAAGAGGGTCGTTCCCACTACAGCAGAACGTAATTATAATGTCTTCTTATTTTATTAGGGACTTTTTGAATGCATGTTAACCACAGGACTTGTAACTGATCACGTCATGATTATAGCCCCGCCCACGTCACACGTCCCAGTAGAGTACAAACGTGGCTTTGACCGATTTGGCATTGGTACTCTACTAACATAGTTGACTGAACAGATGGTGAATTTGGGGGCCATGCCTAATTGTGACGTCATGCACGTACCAGTCCACTTGTGAAAGTGCAAATCAAAAAGTCCCTATATTATTATCATGTATTCATTATCAAAGGGAAGCTAATTAATGCATGATAGGATTTCAGAGAATTCTTGTTAGCCCATTGCTTCTCATGGGGAGTGGTGTACCAAGCAGGGTGCTTAACAATATATTTGTCTTGCTTGCCCTATTTCCAGTTTTCACTTGCCATTTTGACAAACACATTAACCATTTGTATTTAAAAAAAATTAAATATATCATGCTATTCAGTAACAATTGAGGATTGTTGAATGTCATATAAAATTCAGAATGGCATGGTAGCAATTACACCTGACCAACTCCTCACACCAATGGCCCCAAGCATCACCAGACAATACCACCCAAATAAGCTCAAGCATATACATACTCGAACTCAGCTTTACCAGAACTCCTACTTCCCACAAACTGTAACAGCATGGAATGCGCTCCCCAATAATATCTTGGCTTCTACATCACTAGGAGCCTTTGTGGGAGCAGTTGCCTCAATCGGCAATTAATGGGACACCTCACCGGTTCCCCTCGACTCTACGTCCTGACTGATGGAC